>SNQJ01S0170724.1:0-20588 GCA_010110895.2 Picea sitchensis | reverse complement strand
ATGACTATGGAAATGAAGAAAACTGCCAAAAGGATCTCGATGAAGTTTCTCTTGCAGAAGGCTTGAATGAGAATTTGTTATATTCTTTCCCTTCTGAAGAAAATGAATTTATCCAGTCTTGTTAGGAAGTGATCAACTCCTATAGTGAAGATGAATTCATGGAACAACCCTCGGATATAGTTGATGAACACATTGATGATTTCATACATGTTGGGAGACATAGATGTGATGTGAGTTGCTTCATTATTGATAGATATCCCATTTATGACATTGAGGGTATCTCTCAAGAAAAAGGGGTTGAAATGCCATTTTCAAAGGACTGGCCTCCATGCATGTATGATTCATATGTTTGGCATCCTAGTGATGACATGGTTACTGATTTGTTTTGCCCTTTTGAGGATGACTTGTCATAGCATGATCTTCATTCATCCTTTGGTACATACCCTTTTGAGGATGTTGATTTGTTTTATGAGGACATCCGACCATTGTGCTCATGTTTTGATGAATACCAGAACATGGCCACCTCAGAGCAGTCATAGGTTCATTCTTCAAAGAGAAAGTATTTTTATCTTGGATATTTCTATGGATATTCAAAGGGGAAGAGGCAGTGTTTTTCTACACCTGAGACTGTTCCTTACCTCTTACCCTCTTCTCCAAGAGATCATGCAGTATTCTTATGAAATCTCATCTCCTCTCAGGCCTCGACAAGCAATGAGTATTTATGTGTTGATGAAGATGAGCCTTCGTCTACATATATTATCCCCTTTCAGAGATGGATTGATTATCCTTGTGGCTACATTTTCAGGCGGGATGATCAGGATGATGGTTTCTCTTTCCAGTAGGATTTCCTCCCTCCCACCCATATTTATGAGTTTTATTTCATGATCGATTGTATGTGTGTTTATAATCATGATTATTATGTTCTTGAGTTATCTTTGTTGTATTATATGATTAAGTACAGGGGGAGATACTTTGATGAGATGATCAAATGGTTGTACTGGATGTATGACTTCACCTAACATCATCCAACACATTTTCTCCAGGGCCCCATGGCCCCGGGTAAGTAGGCAAGTCATTTTGAATCCCTGCATTTTCATCTTGATTTCTCATGTTAGTTTATATGCATTTCATTTTAATTTTTCTCTACTTGCATATTGATTTCATGATTAGCTTAGAATTTATTGAAAAAATGTCAAAATTTTATTTTTCTAGCTTAGTTGGTTTGGATTATGATCATATGAGAACAATGATGAGTAGGCCATCCTGCACTTGATAGTTTGATGTTTCCTTGCAGGAACAGGTCTATTAGGAGATGTTGTTGTTCTCATGCACTCTACGATGAACACATGTCCCCAAGTAGGAGCCATATGTTATCCCCATTTTGTGGATAAGTAAGGAGATCATGTCTCGAGGCCCCAGGTTGCAGAAATGGAGTGCCGAGAGACTACATGACCAAAAATACCCTTTTGCATAGATGAAAAACCCACTCACCACTATAGATGGTCACAATTTTATAGATGGCATCCACGACACTAGATGGCTTCCGGAAGGCAGTGGCCCTTGCTCCATGAGGTACAAGTAAATATTATGGTGAGCATAATTTCAATATTTAGTCTATTTGATTATGTTGTATCTTAGATTTCTCTAGATTTAATGATATATTATTGGAAATTATGCCTTTTGCCCTGCTTCACCTTGGTGGTTGACATTGTGCCCTAGTAAGTGGTTTTCTTTGGGGATGTGTTTGCTATTGGGAAATCTCTTAATGAGCCATCGTACCATTCCCAACCATACTTACCTCTTTCCATAATTATTCCCCTCCATTTCCTTATCTCTTGGGATTTTAGGGTGTATTGACCCAAGAAGGGGTTGTCCCTCATTCTATGGGAAGAAGGGGATAAAGACGTAGATGGGTTGATGTTGGGTAAAAGATAAAATCCTTGTATAAAACTTTCAGATGCTTCACCCAACGATCACCCAAGAAAGAAATGAAAATCTTATCTTTGAGTAAAGGGGACCCACAATATAATATTAAAAGGTTAGTTGAAGGATATGAGGTCCCATCACAAGTCGACCTATCACATCCATGAATATCTAGTGGTATTAAATTACCATCATCTAGTCACCAAACTAGGGTAATGGTTGTCAGTTGCATGGATTAGAGAAAGGGGGTCTCATCATGAGCCAACCTTCTCATTTCCATTAGGTGTTTGTGGGTGACATTGCCATAATCTAGTCACCATGCCAGGGAAATGACCTTAAAATCTCTCCTTGTGCTATATTGAAAGAAAATAAATAAATAAAGATAAATGGAAATTGATGGGCTTGGAAAAAGTGCATTGCGGACGAAGGTGCCACACACCCTCTACAAAGGCACCCATGAATGAGACACTACAACCCCTTATATGCCATGAGCCCTATTCCCATTAAGTCTTGACCCAAACCACTTCATCCACTTTACATGGATTATAGAGGGATCTCTTTGAAACTCTCCTTGACCTAGGGCAAGGTCTACCCAATAGGACACCTCATCAACCCTCCCATATTCAATCCTTACAAGTCACATAGTGTCTTTGAGATGTTAATTGTTTGATATAATGATCTTTGATGCACATGATTGGATGGATTATTTATTGATTGGATTCACTTATCATGATGTTATGACTTGATATCATTGGAGGGCATGCTCCTTTGTCTTTGCAGGACTAGTTGGTGGATAGTTTTGGGAGAACAAGCCTAACTTGGGATTCCATGGGGCTACAAGCCCACAGGTTGGATTCCAATGGCCCACATTCCGAATGAGAGAGATAAAAATTGGAAGGCCTTGATGATGACTTGGATGACATAGCCCAACCCTCACTTGCCAAATGATTTTCCCAGGAGGGGAAAAACGTCCTATTTTTTAGCTCGACATCATGCTTTTGGGGCGAGGGCATGGTGGTGAGGTGCCACTCTTTTGACACATGGAAGTTTTGTGGAGAAGAGGGTATTCACCATGATGAGAGTGCTTATATCCTTGACATGTGGCCTTTGGATTCCTACGCATGCTTCTCCAACACCAATGACTTCCTTAAAGTTGAAAAACATCCCCTAAAGGGCCGACATCCTTCTAAATTAGGGTTTTTTGTGCAAAAGTGAAAATTTAAAGGAATTGTTTAGTATTATTTTGTAAAAAGGGGAAATATTAGGGTTGTTATCCCCTAATATTGTGCTTTACCCTAAAGTATGTGGAAAAAATATGTTAGCTATATTTTGTATAAATAGAGATCATAAGATCTCATTTTTATCATAACTCTCCCTCATTGTGAGAGGATTTGGTCTGAAATTTTCGCTACACTCCGGTATTTTTGTCTCTTGTGCATTTGTTTATGGATATATTGATGAATGGTTGATGGAGGAGTGAGGCATTGGCCTTGGATTATGTTTTCTAGCTCTTATGGATTATGTTTTCTAGCTCTTATGGTGGATTATCTTGTCATATCTCTTGATCTTGGTATGACAGTTTACTATTATGCTATCAATTTTCCAAGTCAAGTATTGTTATGATAGTAGCTAGGTGGTAAGTATAAGGGAATACACCCCCACCATAATATTCATCATTTTATGCTTCATCTCATTGATTATACAAGGGTTTTCTAAGAGAAGTATAAGGGCATACACCCTCTAGGCTCTTATCCTAAACCCTAGTTAGAGAAACTTGCCTTCGAAAGTAAAAGGGATTACACCCCCAAGGAGGGAGCTTCTCTAGTTATTTGTTTATTTGTATCCATTAACCCAATACTAAATGCACTAATCATATTTTTTTGCATTGGAGATATAAAATCATTGCCTTGGGATACACAATATTTGATCTTTTGAAAGGTTTCTTGCTTGAAGTTGGTTGGCCTCATTGAGAGGAGTCTTCCCCTACTAGGGAATCCCCTCTCTCCCACTACTTTTTTATGCTGTTACAAAATTACATATTCAGCCATTAGGTCTGCATAAACCCTAACTCATTTTCTTGAACAACTCTCTTATCAACCATTGGATTTTTCTCAAAGTTTGCACACCTTTTATCCTTGGTCCAATGCACTTTTTGGAAAAGTTTGAGGGGATTCCAGTGGATGATTGTATTGTTGTAATACATTGAATATTACAATGATAAGGCTGATATAATTTTCGGCAGACAAGTGTTTATAACAACATTATCATTTATTCTAAGAATATTGGTCTTTCATCTTGAGTTTAGTTAGTCATTTACTAGTATTTCTCTTGCATTTTCTACTTGATCTTTAGAATTTATTGAGCAGCTTTAAAGTACCATTTTCATCCTGATATATACTATTATCTATTGCTTAAAATTAGGGACAACAAGCTTAAATTTTTGATCCAACTAACATACATCATTGCAAAGTGTCTTTTCTTGTGTCTCGGGAAGGTATTTCATCATTTGTAGGTCTCTCAACATACTTAGAAACCCTTGGACCTTACCAAGACTTCATTTCAAACATTTCACTCCACTTAGACTTGACCTCTAGGGGCTTCACTTCCATTCATATCCATCTCCATCTCAATACCCCTAGGGTCATCAGGATCACCTCCCTAGAGTGACCTAGTCACCCTTGAAGTGCGGGACCTACATCGAGGTGACATTGGTTTTAGGATTCCCAAGTTGTAGAAATTTCTTTGTGGTTGGGTTGGGATTTTCCCAAGCTTCAATGTGTGCTATTACATTTTGGCACAGTTTCCAAGGAGGATTTTGAATCTTGTTCATACCCTAATGACACTTTGGTAAGCTATCCCAAAGCCTTTCCCTTAGGTTTCCCGATGACTCCACCTAAGGGACATTCCCTTTCCCTTTTCCTTGATGAGTTCACCTTGAAGTTCATCTGATGACTCCACCCTCCACAAACTCACGTTTCCATACTCGCGTGACACGGGGTCGATCTCCAGCGGCTACCACTATAACCCCAGGTGCAACCACCCAGCCCACAAGAATGGCGCACGAGTAAGTCCGGGTGAGAATCGAACATGAGACTTCATTTTACAAATTTCCTTCCATTTACACGGCACTTGCCAATCCGTCTACACCCGTGCGGGCTTTCTCTACTTGCATATTGATTTCATGATTAGCTTAGAATTTATTGAAAAATTGTCAATTTTTTCTTTTTCTAGCTTAGTTGGTTTGGATTATGATGATATGAGAACAAGGATGAGTAGGATATCTTGCACTTGACAGTTTGATTTTTCCTTGCAGGCACATGTCTACCAGGAGATGTTGTGGTTCTCATGCACTCTATGGTGAGCATATGTCCCCAAGTAGGAGCCATGTGTTATCCCCATTTTGTGGATAACTAAGGAGATCATGTCTCGAGGTCCTTAGGTTGTATATATGGAGTGTTGATAGACTACATGACCAATAGTTCCCTTTTTCATAGATGGAAAACCCACTCACCACCACAGATGATCATAGTTTTGTAGATGGCATCCACCACACCAGCTGGCTTCCGGAAGGCAGTGGGCCTTGCTCCATGAGGTACATGTCAGTATCATGGTGAGAATCATTTCAATATTTAAGCTATTTGATTATATTTTATCTTAGATTTCTCTAGATTTCATAATATATGCTTGGACATTATGCCTTTTTCCCTGCTTCACCTTGGTGGTTGACATTGTGCCCTAGTAAGTGGTTTTCCTTGGGGATGGGTTTTCTACTGGGAACTCCCTTAATGAACCATAGTACCAATCCAGACCATATGTTGGCACATGGGCAGACCCAAGGTTCAACGCTTAACAATGCACCAAGGAAACCCCAACTACCATCCCTTCCGACAACACCTACGAAGTAGGCAAAGTATCACTCGAGGTAGAAGAAGGGGGGGTTACAAGATGAAGGTGTCTGTAACTAGGTTGGGACATGATTATGTGATAAGAGAACTTAGGAGAATATTCTTTTAATACTTAGGAAGTGAACATGCATTATTTTATTAACCTCATTAACATCGCAGAGCATAATCAAAGACAGATAAGCACAGTAACAACAAGTGATTATGTACCTTGAGCACTTAGCACTATGAGTTAAGTCTAGAATTCATTTACCCTTTAACATAAGTAAAGTACTTAAGCCAAAAATATATATTCATCACACATCATAATCAAAGCACTAATCAAATGCATAACAAAAATGACACTGCACAAAGCAAACCATGGGACACCAGATATACGTGGTTCACCCTAGGGTGGGGATACATCCACAAACCACTTCGCCTATTTATTATTTGACAAAATATTACATCCAGTCACTCCTGTGCACTAAGCTACATAGTCAAACTTCGCAGAAGACAATATATCTGCGCACTAAGCACTATATCCTTCTTCTTTACCTTCCAAAAATAGGTCAAATGCACAACGCCAAAATCTCTTATCATGACACTTAGCACTTGCTCCAAACTAAGAATCACAAGCACTAAGAACAGTCTACAAAATCACATTCGAGCACCAAGCCTCGACAACTTCGCACACACAAATATTGCTTCTACAATACATTCCTCTATATTTATACTTTACAAAATCTTACAATAAGGCCTAAACATGGGGAAAACCCATGGGCCAACATCCCATAAACCCATTACAAAACCCAGAGGACCCCTTACTGGGTCCACATAACCCTCAAAATAGGTGAGATCTGCGATCTCAGCTCTGCCTGGGTGCTCTTACTTCGACCAATGTGTCAAAGTCCAAAAGTGGGCCAAAACCTCCAAAACTGACCAAAGTTTCCCCAAAACTTGGTCAAGGGATAACAAGCTCCCAAAACTCACCTGCGACTCATCCTGAGTCACTCAGGTCCAAACAATGCTTCTTTAAAATCCTCGATCTTAACTTGAGATGCCTTGCCTTTCTGCCTTGCCTGAGCCTCCTGGACCGTCTGATCTGTAACAGGCCCTTCCAGGCACTGTTCTACTGTTGAAACTACTTGATCTAACTGTGAACCCTGGTCATCGATCTCCTCTAACACCTTGCAAGCTTCATCCTTCATAGGTTGTAACTTTTGTGTTACTTCCATCACCTAACCCTCGAGGGAAGTGATCTGCTGTTGTACTGTGTTCTACTCCTAGGATCTCTTCTTCCTTTCAACTTCTATGAGAAGCTTCATCTGTGCCTCCTTTAACTAAGCCTCTAGCTTAACTCTGGATCCTCAGTGAGGCGTTCATACGTCTGGCCGCTTCTGTCACTCAACTTCTTACATGTCGAGGCAAGGGATTTCATACTTGATACTATGTTTTTGGTGGACTCCTCCCTCTGGTCACACACCTACTGTGGGGTGCTCAACAATGTTCAGGCCTCCAATTCAACTATCCTAGCCTGAAACTGCTGGAGGATCTCTACAAGATTAACTGCTTGATCTTTGACAAGCTCTTGCTCCTCCTATACCAAGCCTGTCACCGAGAAACACACTTTGCTTATTGATTCTTTCACCATGGCCTGCTCTACAAGAAACTTCTCTTTTTTCTTCTGTAGCTAGGCTTCACTAGCTTTCTTTTCCTCGTGAATATTTTCCTAAAGGTCTTATTTCTCACTTTCATAGGAGAATACACTGTCCTACGCTGGTCATAAATGTACTAGGACTTTGTATTTCTCCTTTTGCAATGCTTCTATAGCCTTCTCCTTCTCTTCCTAAGCTCTCTGGAACTAATCTTCTATTGCATCAACAAACCTTCTTAGCTGGGATGCTCTTTCAATGGTAATTTCTCTCTGTTCCCTTTTGTATGCCTTCAAATATGCCTCCAATACTTCGACCTATTCTGGAGGTATTCCTTTCATATTAACCTCAACATCCAAGTTGGGGATAGCCTGTAGTGATGCGAGGGTGGGAAACTTGATGTTATACTGGGAGAGGGTGATCCAAATCCCTATTTCACCCTATGGAGTTGGTTCATTCCCCAAGTATGTAGTCTATGATGAGGAAGGCGCAACAGGCACTGCGTGGACCAAGCGAACAACTTGATGCACTTCCTTCAAATCCCTCTCAATCCTTTCATATAAATCTAGCAATTTCTCTTTGTATCTCTTCAACATGTCTTCATAGGTGTCCTTCATAGCTCTGCATACCAGATTAATTTTGTCATCAGTGAGAGTGGATTCCAACTGTGGCTTATTGGCGTGCATTTTATTCCTTGCTAAAGGTTTCTTTAGGGTAACTTTCTTCTTTTGTGGGGTCACTGTCACAACAGGGGGATCTTCAAGTGGTGGGGTGCTAGCTCCTGTGAGTGGTGATGTGGTTTCACCTCCTTCTTTCTCTTCTTCTCCTTCATATCCTCCTCCCCATCCTTCTGCTTCGTCTTCTCCTCCTTCCGATGAGCTAGACCTGCTATCTCTAGAGGTTTCCTCTTCTTCCTCTTCGTCACTCTCTATGTCCTATACTTCAACCTGATTTTTGTGTTTCCTCTACTTCTTCATCCCATTGGACTGTCCGACATGTTCATCTCACGTAACCATCGGGCTTCCTATAGTGTCAATGTCAAATAACTTTGCATCGACGAAAGGTACAAGGAATTATTTTGGCCAATCCTTTATAATATGTTCCATATCTACATCCATGAGCTTATAGTATGATTGAAATATTTATTGGTGCTCGTCTCTTCACGCGGTGATGTAAATGAAGTGGGGATCAGTGTGAAAATTTGCTATGGGCCGATACTGATGCAGGGTATGCAGTGTCATACGAGGGGATTCTTCAATGGCAACTTTCAACTGCTGTAATATCTTTGAAACATGGCATTAGACTGCCACTTCTTTGTCATGTCATTGGTATACCACAGGGTGGAAAAATGAGAGGCCAGGGGCTCTGTAGGTTCAATCTCTAGGAACGTAGCTCCTTTAGGCATCTTCCAAGCCACACATGCAATTAGGATGATCAACCAATTGTAGTGAAACTCATATCCCAAGTCTCAGGCTCCGCGACAATATATTTCTAGCTCGTTGACGAGGTAGTTCACCTAGTTCATCTGCAGACCCTCCACACACTTTCCTGTGAGGTCCACCACGAACTTGGTGACCTATGTGGGGTGGTTCTTCCTCACTAGCTTGCCAGCTAAGAGTTGACAAGAAAGGCGCATTGCACCATGCTGTATGGAGGATACCTTGTAACCTCGCTTCCCCTTTTCTACCTGTTATAACCCTAAATTGCACCATACATGCATACCTGGCATCAATCCATCTTACTTGCTATTTTTTCCAAGCCATCATGCAACAACTCTTCTTAAAAATCATATTTTTTAAGATGTACATGCCCTGCCCTATTACTTCCCGTGTACACATGCTTGTTGCACCACTACATCTCGCGTACGTATTCTAGCTGCACCATTAAATCCCCCGTATACCCACAAATGTTGCAAAAATTAAAAAGTTGCAAGGAATTCGTGGATATTACAGGCTATTGGGTAGTTTTCCAATTGTCCCACCGCCTATAGCCCATCACCCAACTGAATAACCATCATTTTGTGATATAAAAGGAGGTTTTTGGGTCTCATTCCAAAAAGATAAGCATAAGAACAATGAAACTCTGCCCATTTCACATCCCCTCCTTGCCCCAAGAATTTGCAGCCACCTTATGAGTTTTGTGCCAGAATTGCCCATTCTTGCCTTTTTCCTCCATTATAAGCCTATGCAATTTCCTTAGAAGAAGTGTGAGAGGAGAAAGATACGTGGAAGCACAATTGGAGCTTCATGAAGAGGATCCTCGACCATGTTCGAGGAGAAATCACTGATCTCATTGTCAATAAACTTTGTGATTCTAATAAAAGGAATACTTTTTCTGTTTCGTAATATGATGTGTTCAATCTTTATGTTTGATTTATGTTTTATACTAACATCTAAATATTGGCCCTTGACCAAGTTTTGAAGAATACTTGGTCATAGTTGACCATTTTTGGGACTGCAACAGCTAGTCAAAGATGGAGCACAATGCGAAGCAGAAATTAGGGAAGCAAAACCTATTTTTGGGACCCTTTAAGGTTTTGGGTTAATGTAACAGGAAAGGGATGTCGGCCTGTGGGTTTACCCAGGCTTAGGCCCATTTCGTAATCTATAAATAGATACTTAGGCAATGCAAGTAGTAGACGGTAGTAAATCTATGTGATGTATAGCTAAAGGCTTAGTGCTAGTAACTGGATCTGTGTGATCAGATGTATATTGCAAGTGCTCTATGCATGATTGCACGAAGATTGAAAAACTAAGTGCAAGTTGTTGTAGTTTTGGGCTGAAGTGCAAGGAAGAAGGATCTAGCGAGTTGTGCAGATCTTTTGTCCTATGTGAAGCAAGGATTGTTGAAGCTCTATGCTGTAACTGTTTGACTGAGATAATAAAGAATAAGATCTTGTGGACGTAACCCCAGGGTGGGGGTGAACCACGGTAACTTTGTGTATTGTGCTCTGTGCTTTGACCTAATGTGTTTATCTCCTTCTTGGCTAAGTGCTTGATATGATTAAATAGATTTAGTTATGCTTTGTGCTTCTGATATAGGAATGAATGTTAGATCTTATATATAATATGCTTAGTGCCTGGTCTGGTGAATCCAATCTATCTTGTTGTATCTAAGTGCTGAATTATCTTGAATCAAAGTATATACTGCGATGCTCCGAGCTGTAAGGGTTGAATATTGATAGATAAAGCTTTCTAGATAATTGTTAAGTGCTATAATCACAGATATGTGTCCCAAATAAGGTTTTAGACATCTGAGTCCTGCAACCACCCCTACCTCTACCTTAGGTGAGACTTCATCTGCTTTGTAGGTGTTTCCGAAAGGGCCGGTAGTTAGGGTTTTGTTGGTGCGCTCTTGAGCGTTGAACCCTGGGTCTGCCCCTGTGCCAACACTAACCCTCTAATTCATATATGAGATGAATGTTCATAGTTTCTTGTTTGTCTATTTGTGAATGCAAGTCAACCTTGGGAGGAGACTTGTAGTCAAGGAGAAATCGAATGCGAAAGGATCGACACTGGACACAGAGTTTAAGGTAGAGTTACTGAATCTTTTCATATTGTATTTCTTATATGAATGTGGGATATATTCTGGGTAGTCTAAATATTAGGAGACTTTTAGATGGTTGTATCTACCTACATGTTGAACCCTAGTGTAGTCCATAGGGGGGTTTTCCCTCTATAGAAGAACTGGTGACCATACTGGGGAAACCTCTAGGGTTTTAGGGGTGTTTTAATTGGTTTGATTACCTTTTTGAGTTTTCTGCAAGTTGCTGAGTCTTTAAGGGATTCTGGTCTACCATACCAGTACTCACTGCCTTATCATCCTGACTGTTATTTTTCTTTTTTTTGAGAAGTTACAGAGGTGTATGTGGCCTGAAGTGGGCTTGCACGCGTACATACACGCCCTACTTTGGAAATCCCACGTACATACGCAGGCTGCTTAAGTGTGAGTAGCGTGGCCGTGTCAAGAAAGTATTTCTTCAAGAAGAGGAAGTCAACCTCTTCCCTGATTTAAGTCATACTTCTCAGGGTTTTCTTGATTTAGTACTGGTCTCTGTAGTTACAGTCTTTAGCCTGGGTTTGGCGTCAATTTTCTTATTCTTTTAAGATTTCTTGTGTATTCTTTGAAAGGGTTTTGTATGAGTTTGTGAGTCTTTGTTGATCTACCTGTTGGTATTGTCAGTGACTCCTTGCGATCTGCAGTGGGCTAGAAGTTAGTTTTTGGTCTTATCTTGTCTTCACTTTTCCCCCTTTTGATTGCTTTAAAGGAAAAGAAAAATTATTTATTTTCAAGTTTCTTATTTGAAGCATTAAAAAAAAAATAGAAAAAAATTTATTTTCTTTGTTTTGTTAAGTAGTTAGGTTAGTTATATTGCTTGTTAGGAAAAAAGAGTGTTTTTCTTAAGTTCTTTATTGAATGCTTAGAACATTAAGTAGCTCGTAGTCGAGCAAAATCTTGTTTCTTGGTTTTCCTTTAAAATATCTTAGAAAAAGTTAGTTTTTGAAAAGTTGGTTAAAGAGTTAAAATTGCAAATCTTTATTTGTCAAAAGAAGTAGTTTTTGCTTTCAGTTTCATTTAATGCTCTTCTCTTTCATCTCTCAAAACACACCACTAGTTTCATTGCCGCTTCCTTGACTTAAAACGAGCCACTTAAAATTAATGCTAAATTTAAATTTACTAGACTTTATGTTTGTAGGGTCCATCAACTAGTCTAGGATAGAGCCTTGATTTAGGTTGGAGAGGAAACTCTTCAAGGCTTCTAAAACAAACATTGGAGTCAGTGCTAGGGAGTGTAAAAAGTCCAGTAAATGTGAAAGTTTTTTGGGACCCCCCTCTAACATAGGGGCTAAACACGAGGTCACATGTGGAAAGGTAGAAGAGATAACCCCTCCAAAGCTGGACCAAGTGTAGTGGGGAACACATATAGAGGACTTGTCTTGGGATTCTGTTGATCGCATTTTCCATGGAGCTTCGTGGGTCTCGAATTCATTCGAGGTCCTTAGTCATCTTCCAAACCAAGTTTTTTCGATACCCTCGATAGGTTTCATGATTGATACCCTACTCATTGTGGTCCACTTGACTGTCCACTGTACCCTCTTGGTGACTGTTCGTGAGATGGAAACCTAGTTGCCTTTATTTTAGTTACTTATACAGGTGACTGCAGGGGTATACTGTGGTACCTAGGGTAGACATCGAGCCACGCTTTGTAGAGTATACCCGGAGGGTGCTTCCATGTTTGAGTTGAAATTGCACCAATAAGCTTCTCTAGTGTTGGCTGGTGTAACTGTTCTTCCAACTAGTTAGTGGTTTTCTTGCTTTATCTTGTAGGAACTTTTCTAGTGTGTGCTTGGTCTTCAACATTAGAAAAAACCCTAGTGTGTCATTGATCTTCTCACAAAGTGGAAGATCAAGATCTCCGCTGGTCACAAAGGCTTTTGGGCCTGCCATCGGTTGCATTGGATCCACCACCGCCGCTGCTAAGGCGAAGAATTGACCAACAAGGGTCATTTGAGGCAACCAGGCCTCAGAAAACTGTGCCCGAGCCATCCCCGAGAGGAGAACACTCAAATCCGGAGGAGCCTACCATTTCTGACCTTAGACTAGAAGCTCTCGGTCCGTATAACCCTCCGATCACTGACTTGTCGACGCCCATCGTTGCACAAGTTGTCCCCCCAAGGGAAACACATCACAAGAATTAGATAGTCCTGCAAGCAATGATGGAAGAAAATGATGCTACTTCGTCAGGGAGTCCTCACACTCCCTCCACGACTACCACTACTGGGGGCATTCCACCTCCTAACTCACCTTCGCAGGTCCTGACCACTATGGTCTTGACCACCTCTACCTCGGGAAGTGGTTCGATTCCTTCTATGGCGGCGATCACTGCTCCGTTCACACAGAGTGCGACAGGTCCTCCATTTTCATACGGGATGCCTGGCTTTGATACGAACTCGGTCCTCACCTACTCCACTCTATAGACCATGGGTCTGGGGGTAGGGATATCAAACACTCCTCTGCAAGGGTCCATAGGGGGCACCTTAGCCCCCTATAATGCTTTCCCTTATGGTGGGGGTCATATAACTCCATCGTCCCCCTTGCTCAATGGTGCTTCTCAACAACTCGTCTGGCCAAACATGAACTACAACTTGTTCGGAGCAGGTACTCAAGGACCTTCTTCCAACACCACGCTAGTGGGTTCAATGCCATTCTCTTTGTTCAACACGTTTGGAAACAAAAGTTTCTCTTCATCTGCTGTCTTAGCTGGGAGCAACCCTGGTTTTGGACCACAAAATCCTATGCAGGGTACTATTCCTACACAGGGGGCACACACAGGAGTCTTCTCCTCATAAGGAATTTGGAATCTGTGGCAGGGAGAGGTTCTCTTGTCAGGGATGTCGACCAGGGGAAACCCCTTCCATGGTCAATGGAACCCCGAGAAAGGCTCAGTACCTATGCCCGTCGGATCGGTAGGGGGTAACCCTTTCCAGAATGTTTGGAACACCACGCAAGGAGCAATCCCTTCCCAACCCTTAATTCCCAATTATGGGAGTCAGTCGATGACGTCTCAACAAATGCAGTATCTGTTCACTGGCCAAGGCCATGGTATGTACCAGAACCCTTCCCAACAGGCTAACTTTTTCTGGCAACCTGGTGCCAGTCAAACTGCAGGCTCCTTTTTCCCTATATATAGTCAACAACCTAAGCTACCTTTTCTGGAAATGTTGCATTTGCTAGACTTGTCAAGATTGTTAAATGACCCAATCTGTCACGATCCGCGTTGGCCTCCCATGCTGACTAAGTTTCCCTCGGACATTCCAAATTTTGAAGGTAAACCTAACGAATATCTAGGCGATCATGTGACCACCTTTCACCTATGGTGCTCATCCAACTCATTGAGAGACGACTTTGTTCAGTTGCATCTGTTTTAACACACTCTTATAGGGAGTGTTGCGAAATGGTACATCGAGATCGATTGCTTAAGATACTCTACTTTTGGTGAGTTGGAAATGATTTTCCTAAACCATTTTCAACTCCCTATGAGATACGATGCCAACACTGAATTGTTGACCAACTTTGAGAAAACAAAGGCTGACCATATCTTGGATCACATCCAAGAATGGCAGTGTAGGAAGAGTTTGATAAAATTACCAGTTCCACCAACATTCCTACTGGAGTGGTTCCTTAAGTCTTTGGTACCCCAGTTATCCAAGGACATTGCAACGTCGGGGGTCTTTTCTGAGGAAGAGGTGATAATGAGAGCTCAACAACTAGAACTGATATACTCTCAGTCTGGTTTACTTTATGATTTTTTTCTAGATGCACCATGGTCTATCCTTGACAAGACCAGACACAAGTCTATACCACATGTTGATGGCATCGTTGGTTCATCACAAATGAAGGCCACTGAGTATATGTCAAATCGATTGCAACAATTTTCGATACAGAAGACAATAGCCAACCAAAACTATAGTTTGGATGCTCCCCCTAATCAAATGTCGGACGCACACAGGGTGTAGTCGATGAACCCGAAGGCCAACCAACAGGCTGACAAAAATAAGAAACAACGGAAGAAGGGTAAAGGGGATAAGAAACCCACCAACAATGCTAGTGGGGTAAACACAGAGAAAATAAAGTCTTAGTATATGTGTAACCTTTTCACAGAGGACCATCTGACTCACCTGTGCCCTCGACTTGGGGAGGCCCAAAAGTTATTGGCACAGCAACAACCTACTGTGTTAATGAATTCATTTCCTCATGGGAAAAATTTAACTCAAGCCTCTTCGAATGCGAATGGGGGCAGTCAAGGACCCCCTTCATCATCTAGTAATCCCTTGACCTAGAATGTTTATATGTTGAAAGGTGATTCTTACATAGCAACTAGGACACACAATTACAGAATGCCAAACACTTCTGAGAAGGGTAAAGAAACCGAAACTCCATATGTTCCTCTCGAGATCGAGAAGATGATGGGAGAAACAATGACATGCATCCTAAAAGGGGTGTTCAAGAAATCTTCACATAATCCAAACCCATTGCATGATGTCTGCTTTGGAGGTCGTCTAGAGCTACCCTTCATAGAGAAATGCTCAATTAGCTACCTTAGGATATGCTGAGAACTATAATCTGAGAACGATCATGCTTGATACCATTGGCTTGAAACCTCATCTCCCATACCACATGGCATTTCAGATAGTAGTGGATTACACCATGAAATATTTTACCCGAAATATTTTCTGCACGGTGGTTGATGAGAGTGCCTCGACATGCATGATGTCATTGGCATGTTGGAAGACCATTAGCCAACTCGTTTTGTCTCCGTCACCTACTCTTCTTACCTCTTTCGATGGTCATTCGTTTAGAATACATGGTATCATCTCTTCTTTCCCCATTTAGTTAGGAGGGAAGACCGTGTATATCGAAGTTGAAGTGGTCGATGTGCCTCTTGAATACAACCTCTTGTTAGGAAGGAGTTGGGCCTATGCTATGCATGCATTGGTCACTAGAGTTTTTTGGGTCTTGTTGTTCCCACATGAGGGCCGGATCGTGTCCATTGATCAATTGTCCTTCTCCCGTCTCGACCCTTCATCAGGGGAATCCACGATCCCGATGATTGATAATCCACAACTTGGCGTTGTCAATGTATAGGTTGGTTTGTGCCCACCTTTGATGGGTAGTTTCAATTACCCGCCTCCGTCCAAGGATGTCAAGTTCATATCGACTGTCCTCGACCAGCCTAAGGCTAAGATCTTTCAATTGTAATTTTTCTCATGAATTACTTTAATGGTCCATGGAATATTCCTTCCCCATCGACCATGATGGAAGGGATAAGGAATCATGGCATGCCCATGCCCTTGTCCGTGACAGAAGTTGCATACTCCATTGTACAAAAATCTTCATCTGAGCCCGATCTGAATCCCCATAGGAGTTAGATCCAGTTCTCAAGCCTATTTGGGCTCAAGATTCCCTTGCCACTACCAATTATTTAGACTTGGTATTTACCTCTGACAAGGTGATTATAGAGGCATTGACTGGTCCAGACAAACCCTGGGATGATCTCCATCACATATCTTATTTCCTCCTAGAGTTAAGAAGAATAGAGGTAGGAGAAATTCGTGCTGACTATGAAAGGAGGTAGGCCTTGTCCTATTAATCCTCTAGCTACGCACGCAGTTTATGCTGAGGGTAATATGGAAAAAATTGTTGAAACGATACCTATTGAAATCTATAGAACCCCTGGCATTGTGGAGAATGTCTTCGTCGGAGTAGACTCCTCCCCCGAGGAGATTTGAATCTACACTGATTTATTTAAAGAATTCTGCGACATTTTTTCCTAGTCTTACAAGGAAATGCTAGGCATAGATCCAAGAATCATCGAACATGAAATAACGACTTATCCTGATGCCAAGATGGTCTGGAAGAAGCTTCATCCGATCATCCTCAAAAAGCAACAACTATTAACGCTGAAGTAGAGAAACTGCTCAAATCCGGTTTCATCTACCTCGTTCAGTTGACTCAATGGGTGTCAAATCCCGTTCTGGTCAACAAAAAGAAGGGAACGATTCGCGTATGTATGGAATTCTGTGATTTGAATAAGGCCTGCCCCAAGGATAATTTCCCCACCCCATTCATTGACCATATTATTGATGAGTGTGCAGGCTGTGAGGTTTTTTCTTTCATGGATGGTTTTTCGGGATACATTCAGATATAGATTAATCCTGAAGACCAGCATAAAATAACTTTTATCTGTCCATGGGGTACATTTTCTTATCAGAAGATGCCTTTTGGCCTAAAGAATGATGGAGCCACTTTTTAGCGGGCCATGTCTTTTGATTTCCATGACCTAAGACATATAGTTGAGGCTTATCTCGATTATTTAGCGTCACGATCTCGTAAGAGAGCTGATCATCCTGTGCACTTCCAAATTATATTTGAGCGATGTCGCTACTACCAGATTCACTTGAATCCAAACAAGTTCATTTTCTGTGTGACGTGAGGTCATCTGCTAGGTTTCATAGTTTCGACAACAAGGATCATGGTCGATCAATTACCTCCCCATGCACAGTCCCTCAGCTTCAGAGTTTATAGAGAAAATCAAATTTTCTTCCGCATTTTATCGCAAACTATGCCAAAATCACTAGAGGGTTTATGCGTTTACTGAATAAGGGAATCCCTTTCCATTGGGATGAAGCCACTCAATGCTATTTCGAAGTGTTGAAATGCACCCTCATGTCTACCCCTCTGCTCCGACTTCCCAATTATAATAAATCTTTCTTATTGTACTTGGCTGCTATAGAGTCAACCATCGGTATGGTCTTGGTTCAAGAGGATGATCTGCTTGAAGAGCATGTTATTTATTACCTGAGCTAAGCCCTGGTTGGACCATAACTCAACTACTCCCACGTTGAGAAGCTAGCGTTGGAAATAGTGGATGATGTCCAATAGTTCTGTCATTATATTCTTCTTCGTAAGACCACCATCGTTGCCATTGTGAATCCGTTTCAATACATGTTGACACGACGTGTTATCGGTGGAAAGATCAGTAGATGGATAGTTATCCTCTAGAAATTTGACTTGGATTTTGTTTCAGTGAAATCCAAAAAGTCGCTTGTCTTTGCAGAACTTATCTCAGAACTTCCGGTCAAGTCAGGTGATGTTACACCTGAAGAGTCACAGATTAAAGGAGATGTTTTTCTGATTTCATCTTCAGACCCCTGGTATGGAGATATACTAGTCTATCTCCAGAATTTGAAGTGCCCGGCCTCTGCTTCTCCCGATGAGTGTCGACGTATAATCCATTAGGCAAAGAACTGTCTCATAATCGATGACACTCTCTATCGTCGAGGTATAGATTTCATCCTTCGCTGGTGCCTCACTCATGAAGAAGTGGAACTCGTGCTTAATGACTGCCACACTGGAACATGTGGTCGTCATTTTTCTGGGTTGGAAACTACCCAAAATATTCTATGAGTAGGTTATTTTTTGCCGACGTTGATAAAAGATTGCGTTGAATCGGTCAAGAAGTGCCACCCATGTCAGATCTTCTCTCCGAAGATGAAGGCACACCCCGTTTGCATGTTTCCCGTCATTACTGTTAGCCCTGTTGAAACAAAGCTTAAATTTTTCGCCCTCAAAGCCTAGATTTTTATTTTTCAGGTTTTGGCTTTCTGAAAATAAGAGTTTTGTCATTTCTAAATTCATGATAACTTTTATAAATTTTTTGGATAACGAACGGAAAAAAAAATTACAAAAATATAAATTTTCCAACACTCTTTCGAAAAATTATTTAAAACAGGTTGTAATTCTAAATTTGTGACTTTTTAATTTAAACGTTAAAGAAATCGGGATTCAGGGTTTTCTGTAAACATATGTTTGATGCAAATTGAATCACGAAACCCCGATCCCCGATTTCCCGATACGTTTAAATCTTAATTAAAACACGAATTAATTAATTCTCTTTTAAGAAAGTTTAAGAGTTAGGAAAATCATGTCGCGATTTCGGGTTTCGGGTTTCAGTGAGATCATATCTCCTGTCATCATGTTTCCCGAAATCCCGAACTGTGAAAACCCGATCCACAGTTCACTTTAAATCAAACTATTTTTGCTTCGGTCCAAATTGTGATTAGTAAGTTAATTAAAATGAATTAAGTTCGGTTTAAAAAAGGGGCAAACCGTCGCGATTTCACGATTTCGGGGATCAGATGTCATTGGTAACATACTTCTCGACATCAGGATTTCCAAAATCCCGATAACGTCTAATCTCAATTAATTAATGTGATAAAAAACGTTTAAATCTTAATTAAAACATCACGATTTCGCGATTTCGGTGATCGGGCTTTTTCGACGTCATACCTTTCGACATCAAGATTTCCGAAACCCCAAAAAGTGATGTTTTCAGATTTAATCTATAATTAACACAAATAAATCTTCTTTGTAAAATAGGTTTAAGGGTAATCTTTCTTTAAGTGTTCATTAATGCTTCGTTTTCAGATTAAGTAAGTTTCTCATTTTATTTGAAAAACCGAGAACTCCTAAGTACGGACATTAAATTCATATCTCCGAAAAATATCTTCTGCATTAAGAGCTTTAAATTCATGACAACTATGCAAATCTTGTCATGTTTTAAAAAGTATTCAAAGTAAACATTCGAATCTCTGTATTTTCATTTTAAGCTGAGCTTATTCATCCACTTTCTGTGACAGGTTTTCAAGTCAAACGTAGAGCCATGGCACCTAAAAAGGCACTGAAGAAAAACAAAGACACACAGGAAGGTGATATTATCTGTGATACTACTCCACACGCCATAAACTCCATCAAATCATGTACTCAAATTTTCGAATTACTGGAGTACAAGCTAAAGAATGCTGACCTTGATTCTGAAAATCATCTCCGGGACATTACTGAGTCTGAGCTTCATAAGGTTGTTGCGCGTTTGAGGATGGTGGCATATACTGATATGATCTGCTGGGCTCTGGATAAGGTAGATATCCCAACAAGGAGCATTTAGAACGAGCAAGGAGCTATCGTTGGCTCATTCAGGCCTGAGCACATTCAAGTAATGTATAAACTCTCGCCGAATCATAAACATACTTTTAATGCTAAATTTTTAGCTGAGTTTCAGAGAAAGGAATGTATTGAGGCAAACGAGACATATCCCGACATGATTAGAGGATGGGAAAGGTCTGAAGCAAAATTTTAGGGCTGATACTCATGGGATATATGCTACAACCTCCTTAAATGAATATATGGTTTATATAGCCATTATGTTATGCAGACTTTTCGGGAGAAAAGATCCTTGTCACTTTCATGCAGACTGGGTACCCTTCTTAGAGGAAACTTTAGAAGGAAATGGTTTTAACTGGAATACAATTTTGTCGGATAACCTAACGCAAGAAATTTTAAATTACAAAGCAGCCAAGTCAAAGGGACACCTAATGTCTTTTTATATGTCTGCATACATTATGGATGAAATATGTTTTATGACCCCCTTTCCATTAATGAATTGGAGTTGGAGCATCTCATGTCCAGAACCCATTCATAAATACCACTCGACCCTTTGGGAAGAAAAAGCTAAAGACATTTTTTACGAGGTTTGTCATTTTGTCATTATTCCTATGCACAAATTATTTTT
>SNQJ01S0170720.1:10806-25604 GCA_010110895.2 Picea sitchensis | reverse complement strand
ATGGATGATAGTAGCTTCAGTAAGATGTAACAGGGTTCAAATGGCTAACAATATACTGTCAGTTGTCATGATTGTGTTACAGTTGATCTTGATGAGACAGGTGCACAGGACAGAGTTCAGAGACAGAGAGCAAGCCAGGTGGCCTATCTCGAGCTTGTTGACTGGTCAGTAACCTTTTGGGGACCAAAAGGTCTTATTGTGGGGAGGTGTGATCCGAAATCGGATCCAGAAGCCTGATAGGGCTTGAAAAATGCTCAAAAATGAAAGTGCTCGAAATATGACAAAACCTATGCCATTGCATCCGTCTCGTCTTCCTGATTCTGGTGGTATATTTACTTTGTCAAACGGCCTCTGTATGGAGAAGATATCGCATTCTGTCCGAAAAGTCAAACAGGCAAAAAAAATTGCTGACTGTGCAGTCCATACAGTCCATACGGTCGCTGACATGGCATGTCCGTACACTGATGTGGCAGGTCCATACAGGTGATGTGGAAGCCTCGGGTAGTGACACGTGGCAGGTATATTTGGACATTTGGGCGTACAGTTGGACCTATCCCGAGGTGACACGTGTCACCACTGGAAGGGTGACACGTGGCACAGATGGCGTCAGCATCTGACGTGGCGACCATACGATGACATGGCATGTGATGACTGGGCAGTACGGTGGTTGACAAGTGGAAAGTGATGTGGGTGAATCAACGATTGATGTGTGGTATGTTTTGGTTGGTGTTAGAGGTGCCACGTGGCCCAGTCAAGTGCTGCCATGTGGCACCCCATGATTAGTTCGTTGGTTATATGAAAAATTGGTATGGGTTGCACGAGAGTCGAACCGATGACCTCCCCTCCCAGCTGCGGACTGGTATGGCTGGGCTAACCACCCGCCCGCCGTGTATTCCTTGTTATGATTATGGCGCAAAATCTATATGAATTTGTTGCAATGGATGTTCGGCGGGGAAAAGGGCCGGGGCTAAGCATTGGCATAGGACCGTTCAACGGAACCGGGCGCGGAGGTTTATTGTGGTGGAAGTTCGGGTAGGGGCCAGCCCCTGGTCCCGCGCCACTGTATAAATACCATACAACAAAGCCGGGGGCTTATTCCAACGGTTATGTAGGGGAGTTACAATCATTAGGCCGCGGGTCGTATGGTGCGCTCCAACGGAACCAAGTGTCAAAGCGTGACAGGGGCCAACGCTTAGCCCTTTGGGCTAGCGCTTGGCCATATGAAGCCATGTGACCCTGCCAAGGGGGCGCGCTCCGGGTGCAAGGGGCTTATGCCCAATATTATAGTTACAAAGTGGTTTTTTATAACCAAATTTTGGTTTTTAATTATTGTTAAGCCATTTTTAATGTATTTTCTCCATTTTGGGGAGTTATTGGGCATTTTTGGAGCCTAATTTTGGGGAGGAAGTTGGAGATGAGTAACCAACTTCCCAGCTATATAACCCAGGCCTGTTTGAGGCCATGGGAGAGCATTGAGGGGCATTCAGAGCAGAGTTATGCTGAGGAGAAGCCAACCCAAAGCCATTTTGAGGCAGAGAAGCTTTTGAGGAGGAGACGCTGTTGGACCATTTCTGGGAGCTCCGAATGTCCGTTTTGCATGAAGTTTTCTTTGCATGGTTCTAGAGATCTGGAAGAACATGACCAAATCAGTCTTGTAGCCATTTGGCATTGCAGTGATGTAATTTTGAGCATTTGAGCAGAAATAAAGAAGCCTCTCCCACAGAGAAAAGGCCCGGAGACGTAGGCAAAGTTGTGTCGAACTCCGTTATCAATCTACGTGTTATGGTTTGCTGTTTATTCTTTCATTTCAGATCTACAAATGTATATATGGCTGTCATAATTCCTCTTCTTTCCTCATTCTTTCACTAAGTTTCTCAAATGGTTAATTAACGCATGCAAAATTAAAACTCAACCATAAGTCATTAAAAGATCCAACGGATCAGCTGATTGTAACTCACATAGATCAAGTGGAATCTCACATAGGAGAGGATAAAATGGTTACTGAAGGCCATAGAAAATTTCCAAGAGGACACCACAACAATATGGGTAGAGAGGATATGGATAAAGAGCTCAAGGAGACCAGAGAGGAGTTCGATAGATTGATTTTTTAATTATAGAAAATAAAATGAGGAGATCAAGGGAATTGGAAGTATGAGTGGCCCATGAATAAGAAGGTGAAGTGGCCTTTCCAACAATTGATTTCCAAGAGGAAAAATAAAATATTGAGGAGGTGGCTGAGGCAAGTGGAAAACCTCAGGAACACAGAGGAGAAGATGGTTTACATTTGTAAACCAGAAGATGGAGAAAGCCTTGATGGTGAAGAGAGGTCAGTTGAGGATCTCATATATTTCTAGGAGGGTAACGAGAAGAGATCAATTGAAGATCTCAAAGACTTCTAGTAGGGAAGAAAGTAAAAGTCAGGTTGCCAAGTGGGAAAGGAGGAGATGAGACTATATGAGATTCCCAGGAACTCATAGGAGAGTTCATATCAACAAGGAGTGATGATAGGGGAATAAATAGATCAAAAAATATTGGTGACATGAGATAATGAAGAAGGAGATGATCATCGTCATTGTATTATGATGATAGGGGCGATCAACATATCTCTTGGAGTGAACTTCATAGGGGATCATGTTTATGAGGAAATGGTGCAGGAGACACCAGAAGAAAAATTGGCCCATGGAGATGGCCAAAGGAGAGGAAAACAAGAAGAAGGAAAACCAACATAGACTTTCATGGAGGAGGAGAATGAGTAGACACTGAAATATTCCTAAGAGATGAAAGAATAGGAGGCCCACATAATTTTGATCCAAAGGAATGTTCAAGAGAAGCATTCAGATGCCATACTCATTCAGTGGGAGACAAAGTTGAAGCTACTGGAATATTGGTTAAGCAATCCAAATACAAAGGAAGACTTCCAGAAGGAGACAATCATGCAAAATGGAGTATAATTCCAGCATGAGGAGAATATGGATGAAGCTATACTTATTCCAACCCAAAGAGATGACAGAGGAACAAAGGAACTAGCAGAAATAAATCTTTCAAAGGAGACGACTAAGAAACAACTCAGTAACATTGCTGCAGAATTGGAGTTTGCAGTGGAGTGGCAAGCCAATGCCACAGTGTAGATTTTATCCTTGTACAATATTTACTACAAACAAATTTTCAGTAAAATAACAAAACATATACAATGGAAAATATAAACATTACACAAGGATTTTTCCCTGGAAACCTAAACCGGGAAAACCAACATATTCTACATTCATTCATAGTGATACATTGTTTACAATACAATATACATATAGGAGCCAGTGACATCCAAAACCATAACCCAATGACCTGGATTACTCAAAAACCCTAATTCCTTAACCAAAAATAGAAAACCATCAACAAAAAACCATGTGCCAAAAAACCGCCCAAAAATGGATATGAAAATCGAGGAAAAACAAAAAACAAGGAAAAAATGTGACACGTTTCCTGGGGAATTTTTTTTTTCTCGGGGGCATTGCCCCTGAACCCCGGCACATGGGGATTTCTCCCCCCTATGCACCTTGTGCAACATAGACGCTACTAGTGCAAATAATATAACACATACCCAACATTATCCCACTTGTTTTTTTCTTTGCATACAAGGGGTTACAAGGTTACATAGTCAACAATCCAGGGTAGCAATTCCCATGGATCCTCTATACCAAGAGAACTTCTCAGTGCTCACATATTTTTTTAATGAATTTGCAACATTCTTCAAAGTGTCCACCTTCATCAACAACACTTTCTTTTCTTCAACCATATCTCTCACAAAGTGATATTGAATATCAATATTCTTTGTATTTGAATGATAATACGGGTTCTTCACCATAAAAATTGCACTCTAACTGTCACAATCTATCTTTACAACTTGCTGTACCAACCCAATACCTAAAAACAATGTTTGTAACCATACTACTTCCTTAATTGCATGAGTGGCTACCATGTATTCAACTTCTGTAGTTGAAAGTGCCACTACAACCTGTCTTTTTCTCATCCAACTTATTTCTCCTCCAAACAGGTTAAACACATACCCACTTGTAGATCTCCTACGATCCAGATATCCAACCCAGTATTCATCCACAAAGCCATGTATATCCACCACTCTATCCAATCCCAGTCTTCCTTGGTAGCACAATCCATAGCTAGCAGTGCCACACAAATACCTGAAAACACTTTTTACTACTGTCCAATGCTCCTTCCCTGGTTTTGACATATACCTGTTCAAAAATCCCACTACATGTGCAATGTCTGGTATAATACATACCATTTCATACATAAAACTGCCAACTTCCCTTGCATATGGAACATGATACATGTCCTCCTCCTCTTCCTGTGTCTTGGCACACTGATCCGCATATAACTTTACACTAATAAGAATAGGAAGCTTGATTGGTTTACATTCCTACATATTAAACCTCTACAATATTGTCTTGACATAGTTTCTCTTATTTAACCATAGTTTCCTCTTTTTCCGATCTCTTTTAATTTCCATTCCCAAAATGAAATTTGAAGCACCGAGATCCTTCATGTCAAATTTAGAGGACAAGTAAGTTTTCACATCCTAGATAATCTCCTTGTTGTTTCCTATCAGCAACATGTCATCCACATACACGACCAAATAAATCAAATGATCACCAATTAATTTAAAATACACACAATGATCCTCTTTGATTCTTGTGAAACCAAGTCCCAACATATAAGTATCAAATTTTTGATACCACATCCTTGGTGATTGTTTTATACCATACATGGACTTTTTCATCTTGCATACCAGCTCCTTCTTTCCCTTCACAACAAATCCTTTTGGATGTTTCATATAGATTTCTTCTTCCAGATCCCCATGTAGGAATGTTGTCTTCACATCCATCTGTTCTACTTCAAAATCAAATGAAAAAACAATAGATAACATAAATCTTATAGAGGTTAACTTGGAAACATGAGAAAAAATCTCACCAAAATAATTTCCCTCATCTTGGGGATAACCCTTTGCTACTAACCGATCTTTGTATTTCTCCACTTTTCAACTTCTTTTTAAATACCCATTCAACTTCTTTTTAAATACCCATTTACTGCCAATGGGATTTCTTCCAGTCATAAACTCTACTAGATCCCAAGCCTCATTCTTATCCAAGGCTTCCATTTCTTCATCCATGGCATTTTTCCATAGATTTCCATCCTCTGAATCCACTGCCTCCCTAATAGTTCTAGGATCATCATCAGTAATAGACAAAGAGAAATTTGAACATAAATCAGATCGAGTATACCTTTCTAGTAGCCTTCTTTCTCGAACCGATATCCTCAATATTGGAGTATGAGGATCTTCTTCTAATTCTTGTTCTTCTGTAGAGTCTGATTCATCATAATTTAAATCAAACTCTATTTTCTCTGGTTCTACCTTACTTGGTAGGACTTCCTGTTTAACAACATCCTTCATTTCAACAACACTCCTTTCAACAACACCATTTCTCCTCGAACCATCCTGCATGTTTCCTTTTCAAATATTTCTTTTACCCCTACATCGCCCATTTTTATATAGAAATCAAATTTTTGGCCAATCCTGGGATGTGCAGAACACTAGGTAGCGTTATAATCCTTCCATCTATGAGACTCAACTTGAATTTTCCTCGTCCTATGATTTTGGTTGTCGATTCATCACCTAGGAAAACATTACTTCCATCATACCTTTCATATTCACATAACCACTCCCTGTGGGGATTCATATGAAAGGATGCACCTGAGTCAACCAACCATGCCTCATGATCTACATGTGTTCTTGAAGAAGCCAAGTACACATCCCCTCCTTCTTCCTTGGAGGTATTTTCTTCTGTAGAAGGAGATTCTTCATATCCCTTCTTTTTCTCAACTTTGGATCTACATTGCTTCTTGTAGCGCCCTTCTTTTCCACATCTCCAACACACCTTTACAAAATTTTTGGGATATGTAGTTCTACCCTTAGACTTAGATCTCCCACTTGAGAAATTACATCTATTTCTTTCTTGGGAGCGTCCTCTTGCAAATAATGCATCTGTGCTTTGTCCTTCCATATTCTTCCGTCTCATCTCCTCTGACAACAAGGATGAGACCACTTCATAAAACTTCAAGGCAATTGTATTACTACCTATGGACAAAACCAAACTATCCCACGAGTCTGGTAAATAACACAGTAAACTTATACACTTATCTTCATCTGAAATTTTAATCTCAACAGATACTAACTGACTTACCATAGTATTGAAGGCGTTAAAATGATCTGCCACCGAGTCTTCATCTCTCATCCTTAGGTTATATAACTTATTTATAAAGAATGATTTATTTACTAGGGACTTAGACTGATACAACTTCCCCAACTTATCCCATAAATCCTTGGTTGTAGCTTCCTCTGACACATTCAATAATACTGAATCTAAGAGACAAAGTCGGATTGTGCTCTTTGCCTTCTGATCCAACTTTTTCTAGTCATCTGTTGAAGTTTCTGTAGGTGCAGTACCTAGATATATCGCTATCCACTGATATTTTTCCACCAATAGATCTTCCATATTGAGCTTCCACAACTCAAAACTTTTCCCATTAAACTTCTCGATCTCCATTTTCGAATTTCTTGCCATTTCTTTTCACCTAAAAAATCAATACCACAGATCTCCCACTGTAACAAGGATTATAACAGCCTTGAGCCAAACCCTTGACCACAAAGGCATCCCCCTGAAGCCAACAAAGATCTGATAGAAAATGTAGATTTTAACCATGTACAATATTTACTGCAAACATATTTTCAGTAAAAGAACTGAAAAGATACAATGACGAATACAAACATTACACAAATACTTTTCCTTGGAAACCCAAACCGGGAAAACCAACATATTCTATATTCATTCATAGTGATACATTGTTTGCAATACAATATACATATAGGAGCCATTGAAATCCAAAACCCTAACCCAATGAATTGTATTAGTCAACAACCCTAATTCCTTAACCAGAAATAGAAAACCATCAGCAAAAAACCATGTGCTGAAAAACCACCCAACAATGGACACAAAAATCAAGGAAACGTGAAAAACGAGGAAAAAATGTGACATGCTTCTCGAGGAAAAAATGCAACACTACTACTTGTGCAAAGAATATAACACATACCCAAAACACAAATGATGAAGTTAGCATGGGAGATCATGATGATCTACCCTTTGATATGTATAAAGAATTGGAAGCCCTGGGAGAAGGAGCAACCCAACAAAGGCTCATCCAACAAGTTAAGTTGGGGATTGATGAAGAGGAGGAGATGCAGTAGCAGAGAAGACTGTAGGAGATGAGCCAACCCATAGAAAAGTTGGAAAAGGATATTCAAAAGATAAGGAGACTGATGCTAAAGACAACAAAGGAGACGGTCAAAAACAAATGGAGGTTGGCAAGAGAAGATTGAATTGGCAAGATAAATGGAGCCCTGCAACATAAAGTTTGGAAACCAGGAGGAGAGCTTGTAACAATAATAGGATGATAGCAACATAAATGTAGAGGAGCAGGTGTACAACTCTAGAGTGATGTTTGGGACCTAAGAGGATTTTAAAAATAGCAACAGAGGAGCCATGATTAGGAGCTCATGAATTTTTTCAGCAGGGGATTATGATGCAGGATAATCACTCCTACTCAGTAGCGTGTCAACAACCAACACAACAATGCACATGGAGGGAGAATATCCCGAGGAGAGAGAAGTGCCAACCTTATCATTTTGTGTTTAAATATCAAATTTAATGTAACTAATATAGTAAAGGCTTGAGGCAGGCATAGCCATTTCATTTGTAGAGGTTGTATGTAAGTCACCTTTAATGGATGACAAGAAAATGATCTTAGATCCAATTCGGATGAGTTGTAAATTAATTGTAATTTAATGTAGTAGGTGGAGGAAGGCTTGAGAAGCCCCTCTTTTGTAAAAATATAAATGTATTGAGATCATAACACACGAGAATGTATGATAATGCAAGAGAAGAGCATGAGAAGAGGAAAATGGGAGAATTATGGAGAGGAGAGAAGAACTGAGACTTTGTTGCAGTCTAGTCTTGTAAACATTCTAAAAAACATTCAGATTAATAGAAAAAGAATATTTCCCTACATATGAGTATCTATGTGTGTTCTCTGTGAATGAGTGTTTTTTTATAAATGTTTACGAATTCCACGAATGTATAAATGTTCCCCTTGCAGAAATAGATATAAATCCCCGTCTGTGTGAATTTTTGAGTGTTCTGGGATCTCAAGGCTAGAGCAAGGAGTGCACACTAGAGTTATTGATAACTTTGAGAAGCCAATGCAAGGAGTGTGCAATAACTCAATTTCAATTTCATGAGGACCATGCCAGGTGGGTAGACTAGAACTAGTCACAAGATCAGAAGGGATAGTGCAAGGAGTGCATAGAGAAAGAGCAAGGAGTGCGCTTAAACTCAGAGAAGTGTATAATATCAAGGGAAGACTACTGAAAGGAGTGCACACTAGAGTTACTGAGAACTCCGATAAGACTACGTAACAGGTGCACAAGAACTCAATTAGGAGTTATGTGAAGAGCGTGTCAGGTGGGCATGCCAGGAGTTATAATCTCAAGAGAAATAGTGCATGTCTACATAGAGTAAGCATAAGGAGTGCACATGTGAAATTGTAAATTCCAAGACTCAGGAGAGTTAGTGCAAGGAGTGCATGAAGCCAACAAATTTTCAATGTGATAGTAAATCTCAAGAGGAAGAGCACAGGGTGCCAGGAGGGCAATGAAAGAACATTTTGACTCTATTTGAAAGATCAGAAGGAAGAGCATGAGTGCCAAGAGGGCACAAGAAATCATATGAATGAATAAAGGGACAATCCCCTTTGAAGTTGAATAATTATGAGTTTGGGAGAGATAACACAAGTGTGTGCCAGAGAAATTTCTAAGTTCTAGTCTGTAAGAGAAGCGCAAGGTGTGCACCCACACTTTAGTTGAAGTGTTGAACAAGCTCATGAGGGATAGCGTTTCATAAAAAAAAATCATAGGCCAAGGAGTCGACTCTATAGAGGAGAGATCAAAGGCTAAGACTTTCAAAGCTTGAGGAATCTCCTTGTTGAAGGGAAACAGAGCCGCATAGGAGAGAAACCACAATAACCATTGGATTGGCTGTGGGAATAGATCTGGGTTGTTGGATCAAACCCAGACAAGAGGAGAGTGCACGAAAGAGGAGATCAGATCCCATCCATTATAGCTAAGCGCAGGAGAACAAGAGCCATCGATCAGAGTTCTTGAGCCATAATTCTTGGCCAAAGTAAAGTGGATCTTAGTCATAGATCTCATAGTGCAACGTGAGTCGTAGATCTCATAGTTCAATGATTCGACACTCTGAGAGACTTTGGTCCTTGTGTTGTGAGGAGGAGAAATCCCTGAATCCTAGAGTCCCGAATAGATCCAAGACATATATTGAGAAGGGAAGTGGGGGCCATTGATTGGTAGGTTCTTCGACAATTCAGATATCCGAGAGATTTTAGAGGTAGTTGTTGGAAAGTGGCCGAAGATCCGAAGCTCTGAAGTACCAGAGTTAATCCCCACCATTGATCAATCAAAAAGTATCAGTCATTGATATTTTCCCTTCGCAAATTCAGTGTTCGACTATTTAGGAGTGTGGTGGTTATTTGGAGTAAGGAACCCTGAAGCCCGAAGTTCCACAGTTGATCACAACCGTTGGCTATAGGAGGAGTGAGAGCCATCGATTTCAGTTTGCCAGTTCGACACTCCAAGAGATTTTTGTGTTGGAGTCGTGGAAACTCCTGAAGCTCGAAGTTTCGAAGAGAGTATCCACCATAGATCGTGGAGGAGGGAGAATCCCCATCAGCCGTAAAATTTGATCATTTGAAATTATAGAGAGAAGTGGAAGGATGAGATAAGACCTACAACTTCCAGTCAACATTACCTTTATGACCTAATTAATCTGGTAACCACTCCGGGAGATTGGAGTGTTGTGTGTGGAGAAGTTCATAGAGAGTCAGAGTCTCAGAGCTTTGGATAGCTCCTTTTGGTTGAGCACATGGTTCTAGCCCACAGTCACTTGATATTTCCACTGAAGAAAAGGGGCTAGCATTTGTGGTATTGAATTGAAGGTGAGAGGGGATTAGAGTAAAATGCCCATGGGTTTTTTTGGACCTGGAAAGGGAAATGGGCATGTGCACATTAGAGAGGATCCAACAAGGATCTGAGATCTAATTCATCTCCTGTGTGAACGATCCTAGTCTGGGAGGTCACGTGACCCCCCTTAGGAGGGGTGGGGGTTTGCATCAACTGAACAACATAAATACGATTGATAGGTAAAAATTTTCAGAGTCTACAAATAAATGTTTACTATAAGAGTATCAATGACTAGTATTAGTTCACTTGTACTTAGTGAAAGATAGATTCAATGTTTCTGATTTCATATTGGTTAGGCCTTTCTCTCCAACTTTTGGTTAGTAGGGATAGTAAATTTTTAGATTGGAAATATTCCCTAGCCTACATTAGCAATTTCAATATCCTTAAAACTTAAAATTTCAAGTTGACAAGTCTCACCATTAACAAGTGTATGATTTCCATTTTTGTAGTTGTTGGCTCACCTAACTTGATTTTTGGTTCATATCCATTAAAACTAGAGGAGGATTAATGTGTGATTTGTTATTATTGGAATCATGCAGGCTTCCTCGAGTTGCATATCTCCTCTTTTTGAGTTTGCTGTAGTATTTGATGTATTAATATAATTATGGATTTTTTTTTAGTTATTAGTTGCATTTGTAACTCCAAGTCATGGATAACCATTGATAAATACATCCTTGTTTGGATTAGTTTAGGATCACAATGTTTTTGCCTTTGGGGAGGAAATCCCCAATGTATTTTTGAGTTCCAAAATACTCCCATATTAGTGAAGTACATGTCTAGGTTGATTAAGTCATGTTTTTTTAGATGTGATTACAATTTGCAAAAAAATTGATGTTTACCCCTTCGACTAGTCACTAAATGATGACCTACTTGGTCAAAATATCTATGAAGTTTCTAGCCGATTCCTTTAGTCTCTTCTTGAACTCATTGATTTAATTCTTATCAAAATTTCCAAATGAATAAGTTGGACACATTCAAATTAAAGGACAAATTTGTCTATATAGAGGCTGGGCATTCCTCTAGTTCCTTTCCTCACCGGATGGGCATGATGCTATATTGAATTTCTACTAGGTGCACTTCGATTTATCCCTTACAGGTTCCTGAAAATTCTGGAATACTGTCCCTTGGATCTTCTTTCCAATTTCACTGTAAAACCTCCAATCACTTTGTTGGGACCTTACTATGTTATTTTCTAGTGCAAAGTTCTCAAATTTTCCATAAAGTCGATGGATGGGACCATGGAAAAACAAAAGGCACCAACATATCACTGTTTAAATGGGATTCCATCATGAATTGAGACGATATTATAAATGAGGTTTATCATTGTTTCAAAATGAATTTTGATCTAAAAACCCTCTAGCACATAGATCCAATCCCCAAGACATGTATGCAACACCTAAGAAGGTTTCTATTGAAAAAGAACCTGATCTTTATTTACCCCAAAAAATATAACTCAATTTATTTTGTTCATAGATTCTATAGAGAACAAATTCAGACACAAAGAAGGATTAAGCACAACAATCCACACAAAATTTAGCTTCAAATAATGACCAACATGTCAGGCCTAGTCCAAAAATACACATGGAAATAAATTTAATGTCTCAAAAATCTCTCTCAAACAAATTTATACTCTCCAATCATTCACATTCTAACCTTCTCCACACCCTCTAACCTCTATTCATTACAAAATACCCAATATATCTTATAGATCTTGGATAGCTCCAAAACCTAACTCATCTGACCTATCTCAAAAAACTGCTAAACTAGAGATATGTTCCTAAATTATTGTAAAAATTTGACACCTATGAAAAGTAATCAATATTCTATATATCTTCTAGATTCTTCACATTTAATTATTACAAATAAAATAAAAATTAGGAAACCAACTTCCTTAGTAAAATTTTGTGACCCTTAGGTCAGTTCTAAATGACTTGTTGATGCTCCTGCATCAAAATACCAAAGAATGAAAATGTTCATGGAATCCTATCCATGAGGTATTCAACTTGTTTTCCATGCTTCTGGATTTCTCTAGGAGTCATCCAAGTTGCATATTCTATTGGAAGATCTTTCCACTTGAACAAGTACTCATAGTAATATTGTTTCCTTGTCCTCTTGAAAATTTTCTGATCAAGAATCTTCTCCATTTGTAATTTTTTTTTTGTAGGTTAATGCTTCATCTGTTGAACTGGTCCAACCTTCCCATAATCATCCTCATTCTTTTTAATAGTTTCTCTGTAAGGATATACATATGAAACATTGAAAATGGGTGAAATCCCAATGTCAAGTGGCAACTCAATATCATAGGAATTAGCTAAAAATTTCCTCAAAATTTTACAGGGTCCTATCTTCTTCAACTTCAATTTGTTATATTCATTTCTTGGGAACCTCTCTCTCCTCAAATGTGACAATACTATATCTCCAATTTCAAAATTAAATTCCCTTCATTTCATATATGGTCTTTTGTGTACCTCTGACTGTTGTCATGTAGCTATCCCTTGACCTATTCATGCAACATTTGCATTGATACAAAAAAATCCTCTACACCAACACTCCTCATTTCTTCCTTTCCTAGATTTATAAGTTCATAAATTCCCATTGGGTGCATACCATACACTATTTCAAATGGAATTTTTCTTATACTTTTTTTAGGTGAGTCATTATAAGAAAAAACAACTTGTGAAATAATTTGATCCCACTGACTTCTATGCTCACTTACCAACGTCCTTAGTAATTTTCCCAAGCTCATGTTTACCACTTCTATATGAAAATTAGTTTGTGGGTGATAGTATGAAATGTTTGTTCCAAGTTTCTTCCATTATGTCCTCCAAAAATGTCCAACAAATTTAGTGTCTCTATATGAAACTAAACTTCTAAACAGTCCATGCAATCTTACAATTTCTTTGAAAAACAAATTAGCAACATCAGTTGCATCACTTGTCTTATAACAGGGTACAAAATGTGCCATCTTGGAGAATCTATCAATAATTACAAAAATTGAATCATTTCCCTCCTGAGTTTTAAGAAAAACCAAAACAAAATCCATGCTTATAGCATCCCATGGCCTACTTGATATTGGTAATGGATGATATAAACCTTTGTTCTTCTATTTTCCCTTTGCATACTGACAAATTATACACTTATCCAAAAAATTCCTAGCATCATATATCATACTTGACCAAAAACAATAAGAACTTAACTGAGCATAAGTTTTGTCCTGTCCAAATTGACCAGCCAATCCTCCATTGTGCTTCTCCTTCAACAAGTTATCCCTCATTGATAATTTTGGGATGTGAAATTTATTTCCTTTGAACAAAAATCCTTCTTGAATCATTTAATCCATCCAAGGACTTCTATCTTTGATCACTGGATTCTCACATGCTTCATAATCTTTCTCGAAATTTGAGTCTTCTTTGTACATTTCTTTGAGAGATTCAAATCCCAAATTAGCCACTTGAATTTATTTCAAAATCAAACATCTTCTACTCACACTACTACATATTGAAAAATTTGCGACGACCACTTGCGACGAAAGTACTCTTTTGTCACAACATTCAAGAGAAAAAGTTCAATTATTTAATTTTTTCCTAAATCCACCCCGTATTCATCGTTATCTTGATGAATGTACTTTGTCTAAATTAATATGGTCAATGTTTGTCGCAAGAGCGACGAATGATCGTTATAACTGAATGTTAAAAGTGACCGTTAAATATGACAAAAAAATAGGTAAAAAAAGGAAATATTTTAGGTCATGGTCATTGCAATTGCGATGATTGTGACCTAAAATTGAACTATAAATATTTGAGGATTTAAAGATGTTGCGACAATCTTGCTATAACAACGACGGTTCTGAAAGGGTATTTTTGTGCAGAAGTTGTGTGGAAGAATGTCATAGAATATAGTTAGAGGTGGGGAAAAAAGTAAAGCGGGTAAAAAGGGTGATGGTAGATGTTGTTTCCCTTGTAAAAAATGTTGCCTCATACGTCCCGTAAGAATTTTAATAGCAACAGCTACAAAACATTGTAGGAAATATGGGCACATTGATGGCAGATCGAATGCATATTGTCCCATGGTAATTAGCTATATGTTCATTATATTTTTTTTATTTTGTAAATTTTATATAAAATTATATATATATATATATATATATTGTTTGAATGTTTGTTATAATATACACTAATTTTGCATGATTGTTTGTGATTATAAAGTTAGAGTTTCCCTCTAACTTTCCCTAGAATATTGCACCAACTATTAGTAGAAATGATATAGTACAAGCTGAGGAACATCATGACCAAGCAAATGAGGATCTCATGGAAAAAGATGATGGGACAAATCAAGTTAATTATCTCATGGAAGAAGATGATGGGACAAATCAAATGATCCAATATTTGCTTTCACAGCTGGATGAGGATGGGGACAATGCTGGTATTTATGATGAACCTCTATTAGAAAAGGCAAATCAATGAATTTATGAAGGATCAAGAGCAAATATTCTCTCTGCTACATTGCTGCTAGTGAACTTAAAGGTTATGAATAATTTGTCGAACACTTGTATGACACAGATCCTAAGGTATGTAATATGTTTCATCTCATATTATACATAAATGTTGATTTTTTTCTATTTGTTTTTAGTGTTAATTAA
>SNQJ01S0170719.1:34013-53419 GCA_010110895.2 Picea sitchensis | reverse complement strand
ATATGTTCTGTCACAGAATCTCCATATTCCATCCTAAGATGATACAACTTCTTTCGAAGAAACAACTTGTTTACCAGGGACTTTGATTGATACAAATTCCATAACTTATTCCATAGTCCCTTGGCTGTAGATTCTCCCGAGACATTCAACAATACCGAATCTTCCAGGCAGAGTCGAATAGTACTCCTTTCTCTTCTTTCCAACTTCTCCCAATCTTCCTTTGACATACCAGTAGGTGGTGTACTAATAGTTTGTGTACTAGTAGGTTGTGTACCAGTTGTCTGTGTGCCAGTAGGTTGCATACCAGTAGATTGTGCATCAATGAAGATCCATTGTTCTTTGTCTACAAGAAGGTCCTCCATCTTGAGCTTCCATAGCTCAACTTTTTATCGTTGAAATTATCTATCTCGATTCTAGAAGAGCTCGCCATTCATCTTTATACATTCAAATAACCACAACAAAATCTCCCACTAAGCCCAGGCTTATCACATACCCAAGATAAACTTGATCTATCAAGACCGAGCCAAACCCTCAACAACAAAGGTGTCCCTCTTAAGCCAAAAACGAGCTCTGATACCACATGTAAGTTTTAAACCTGTGAAGTAAAGCAATGCATATAGATTCTTAAGAATAACAAAAATTAATCAATGGCTCATACACATAGTACACAAAGGTTTATACCGGAAAACCTTAACCAGGAGATAACCTATCATCTCTTTTTCATATTAATTTCACCATTCACCATACAATATATACAATGTTTTTAGGTATTCCATAGATACCAAAACCCTAATCCCTTAATCTGAGATTAATATAGAAAACCGCTAAAAATAGTAGATGCAGTTGTCGAATATGACACACCCACACACACATGCAAATAATATAACACATTCCCAGCAAGAATGTTTGTGAGGCCAAATGACGAAAGTATCATCTACAAACCTAAACCAACATTTGGGTTTGAGATGGAAATTGTTTAAGGAAAGGGATTCAAAATGTTTCATAAATATGTTAGCAACAACCGGGGATAGCGAGGACCCCATGGTTATACCTTTGGTTTGTTCGTAGATAACCCCTTTAAAGGTAAATAAGGTTGAGGCTAGACAAATTTCAACGAGGTTTAGGGTTTCGAGATCAACTAGAGGTTGAGGGTTTCAGAAACGGGTACTTTGGTAAATAAGAACACAACATCAAAGTTGACCATAATGTCCTAGTCATAGAGGTGAAGATTACTAGTTTTGTGAATAAAATTAGTGGAATCTTTAATGAAGGAAGAGGTTTTACCAATAAAGGGTTAATGCTTGTTAGAAAGGTATCAGGAAAGGGCATGAGTGGGGGCTCTTATGGCACTTACTATATGTTGGAGAGGGATGTCTTTTTTATGTACTTTAGGTTGATCAAAGATTATGGGGGTTTGGGGGTTGTGAGGAAGTAAATTCTTTTGGATGTTAGGATCAAGGGAGGAGGATTTGATGGCTTTGGTGACCATGTTGGTGATGGAATTAATGGGGTTTTTGGACAGTGGTTTGTAGGGAGAGGAAGACAGGAGGTTAAGGATTTTGGAATCATAGTCAAAAGTGTTCATAATAACTGAATCATTGCCTTTATCGTCTTTGAGGATAATGATGTCCCGGTTGGCATTAAGGAAACTAATAACAAGGAGTTGTTTTTTAGGTAAGTTGAGTTTATGTGGTTTGAATCATCTAAGGATTCTTCCGCAATCTTGTCTAATTTATTCTACTCCATGAGTGGGAAGGTTGTGGGTGATCGGTTCAATGAAAAAAATAATGTCTTCAATGAGGATACGTCTAAGGGCTATGGTGAAGTTGAATCCTTTTTCAAGCCGTTGGAGGGTCCAACTTGAACGAGGAGGTTTATGACGGTGGAAGGAATATGGTTGGAGCGAGGGGCAACAAGGAAACAATTGTTGGAAGGGTTGTTATTAAAGGGTAAGGAGCTGGTGAGATTAGGGCTGGTACTAGAGGTGGGAGAGGAGGTATACGTAGATAAGGGGTTCTTGGGGAAATCGCGTTTCACAGAGATGGACATACGAAAGGCTTGGAACAAGGATGGGTGTTAGCGTTTAAGGTGGTATTCAAAGAAATAAAATTAGTCGTAGAAATATTAGGGTTAGCTATCAAAGGAGAACATACAAGATTAGGGTTTTGGTAAGCAAGGGGATGTATGAATACATGAGAGGGGTGATCAAAATATTGAATGGATGAGGGGTTTGGGTTTAAATATTGTTGATGATCAAAGCTAAAAGTTGTGGGGCAGGACTATTGATAGTTATGAAAGGGATGACGCACGGAGAAGACCTCTAGGAGGACATACACGAGTGAGAGGGGTAGTGACTAAGTATGGTGCTCGAAGAGGGCGAAGGATATCCACCATGCAGTAGCCCAATGATTGGGAGGCGACTACTGCATGGTCGTTCATTTCTCATGCCATACCATAGCGCATCCATATCATGGATAGAATTCGCCTGCATGCAAAGTGACATCCCACTTATTGAAATTCAAATTTATCCCGCTAACTGAAATTTCAAATTTGAATTTCGAATTTGGTTGATGGGCGCACTCCAGATAATTTCAAATTTGGTTGAATTTATCTGCTCATTTTTCAAAGCAGCATTTGGATGGAGGGACAAGGGACAAGGGACAGCACAAGCAGCAGCACTACACGTAATGGGGTGTGGAAGAGGGAAAGAAATGTTTTGGCTACCCACCCGTCTCGTCTCTATATCATGGCAGCACCACATCACCAGAGATCTACTCAGTCTGCAAGAGAAGAGACCGAGCTTCTTATTCTATATCCAAACCCACCATGATAAAAAAATTGCACCACAACAGAGCCGACTTTCAGCCATCGGCGGGGGATTTGAATCACAGTCAATATTTTCTAATTCTCTGAGATCTATAGCCCAGGAATACTCTCAAACTCAATCGACGAAACGTTATTGGATTGGCTTAAATCATCCTCCACACAGAGAAGATTGAATTGTTTTCAGTATGAAATCAATATAATTGTTCTTAGAGTGAGCATTCTTCCATTTTTTATTAATTTAAAGTGCACATTCTCTTAACATGTGGGGGTTCCTGTGAATTTGTTCATTGTTTGAATATGAATATGAGTAATGTAGAGCGTTTGGAGACAATTTTGTTTAGGGGTCGACATAATTTTTAAAATTCAAAAACCAGGGGAATGGCATAATATTGTTTGTAGGTCAAAGCGTCTCTATGTATAAAAGTGAACCTGAGGTATCAAATTTGTAGTCTTTATTGTTCTTCAAGTCTCTTCATGATTTAAGGAATGACATTATAATTTATTTTCTTGTAAAATAATTTTACTATAAAAACTAAATAAAATAAATAAATGAATTATCAATTAAGAAGTGAGGTTTTTATATATTATAAATTAAGAATTATGTTTACAACCTGTTAATATCTAATTTTGGGGGATTGAGATATTGACTTGAAATAGCTAAAAAGTTTCTTTGGAATTTTTAAAAATATGTTTGTATCTATTATGAAGTTTCTTTGGAATTAAGATATTGAAGTTTTAATCAATATATTATTAATTGTTTTTCATAATTTGTTAATTTATAATTTAAAAAATTAAGATATTAAATTATAAAAATATTTTATAATTAATTAATGTTTAATTTTTAAAAATTAAAATATAGATATTGTGAATTTCAAAATGATATAATATATTATTTACTAATGAACTTAATAAAAAAAATTGTAAATAAAAATGTATTATTTTAGATAATCAATAAACAAATAATAAGTATAAATGTCAAAGCTGGTAACATGTTCTCTCATTATAAATGGAAACCATGTTGCACTTTATAAACAAGAGAATTTAAACACTGGAAGAACCTGGATTTCCATCACCATTGGAGGGTTGAGGCCAAGATGGTGCGAATACATAAGGCTCGCAGGAGGTCGAACATCGACTTTTGACAAACTTGCTTGGAAGAGAGTCGCATACGACATCCAACCAACGACACAGGATGGTTTGACGATGAAGTTGGTCAACAACATCCCTTCTCATCTTGAATATGAGCTGCAATTGATCTTCTAAGAAGCTACATTGGCGAGGCATCTCTGGCACAAAATCTGCATTGGGTGGAGCTCAATACTGAGGAAATCATCATCCTGAACCTTTTCACCAAGCGAAGTAGGAGACTCTTTTGTGATTGGAAAACCCCCAAAACTAGGGTAGGATCGACATTTTCCTCTTGGGAGGAGTGGAGAAGAGAGGCATGAAGGTATGTGGTTGTTATCAAATGAGAGTCCAGAGGGGACTGCGGAGGTACCAGAGGGAATTCTTCTTCTATGTAAACTTGGTGGATTTCATCCCCCATCCAAATTTGGTCTGTGAAGGGAGAATTCATTGAGGGTAAACCAACAAGGATTGGGCTAATGGAGGTGGGCAGAATTGGCGCAGATGAGGGACTTAGAAATAGTCGTGCTTCTCTGAAAATGTAGTAGGCTAGGACACGCTTCGACTTACCCCTCTCATGTGGAATTGTGTTGGGATGAATATCAGAAGGCCAGGGGAGAAAGGGAGAGAAGATTAGAGAACCATGAGCAAGAAATATTCTAGTGAGGGAGGAGGGAGCCACCCATAACTCCTGAACAAACAAAATTGATAAGTTGGCAAAATTGGTCATGAAAAACGCCATTAACTTCAAGTTGACAACCCGTAATAGCCTTGTAATAGTCTTGTAGCACTCTAACTCTCGCATCAAGCATCCCATTAAGTCTTCGACGTTGCACAACTACACCACCATCCAAGATGTGTAAATACTATGCATTCTGAGGAGAAGAGGGAGATATACGGTGTCCAAATGTCACCCCATGGGAAAGTAATAAACTTAATAATTAGTAAATGAAATTTATCACATTAATTCTTTGTCTAATAATTTTATTTTAATTTTCCAAATGTCATCTAAGGTGATGTTTACTTGTCATAAAATGTTTCTAAATAAATTTATTGATTAATAAAGTTTTATGTTAATTTGATTGATTAATAAAGTTTTCTCTTAAAACGTATCTAAATAAATTTATTGATTAATAAATTTTTTGGTTAAATATATTTGTAAATTTAATTTATTGATTAATAGTTTTTTTACTATATATATATATATATCTGTAAATTTATAAAATAATGGTATAATATGTGTTATAAAGTATTTATTAATAAAGTATTCATTAATGTTTAGATTTCTAGAGGGCGCAGTTCCACAGGTCATAGTTCTAGAGGGTGTAGTTCCAGAGGTCATAGTTCCAAAGGGAGTAGTTCCAGAGGGCATAGTTCCAGAGCTCATAGTTCGAGAGGCGTAGTTCCAGAGGGCGTAGTTCCAGAGCTCATAGTTCCAAAGGGCATAGTACCAAAGGGCGTAGTTCTAGAGGTCATAGTTCTAGAGGTCGTAGTTCCACAGGTCATAGTTCCACAGGGCGTAGTTCCACAGGTCATAGTTCCACAAGTCATACTTCCAGAGGTCATACTTCCAGAGGGCGTAGTTCCACAAGTCATAGCTCCAAAGGGCATAGTTCCAGAGGTCGTACTTCCATAGGTCATAGTTCCAAAGGGCGTAGTTCCACAGGTCATAGTTCCACAAGTCACAATTCCACAGGTCATAGTTCTAAAGGGCCTAGTTTTAGAGGGCGTAGTTCCACAGGTCATAGTTCCAGAGGGCATAGTTCCACAGGTCATAGTTCCAAAGGGTGTAGTTCCATAGGCCATAGTTCTAGAGGTCAAAGTTCCAGAGGTGTAATTCTAGAGGGTGTAGTTCCACAGGTCATAGTTCCAAAGGGCGTAGTTCCAAAGGGTGTAGCTCCAGAGGTCATAGTTCCAGAGGGCGTAGCTCCATAGGCCATAGTTCTGCATGTCACAATTCCACAGGTCATAGTTCTAGAGGGCGTAGTTCCATAGGTCATAGTTCCAAAGGGCCTAGTTCCAAAGGGCCTAGTTCCAGAGCTTGTAGTTCCAAAGGTCATAGTTCCAGAGGTCACAATTCCACGGGTCATAGTTCCAGAGGGACTAGTTCTAGAGGGCGTAGTTCCACAGGTCATAGCTCCAGAGGGTGTAGTTCCCGAGGTCATAGTTCCAAAGGGCGTATATCCAGAGGCCGTAGTTCCAGAGGTCATAGTTCTAGAGGTGTATTTCTAGAGGGCATAGTTCCAAAGGTCATAGTTCAAAAGGGCATAGTTCCAAAGGGCATAGTTCCAGAGGTCATAGTTTCAGAGGGCATAGTTCCATAGGTCATAGTTTCAGAGGGCATAGTTCCATAGGTCATAGTTCCACAGGTCACAATTCCACAAGTCATAGTTCCAGAGGGCCTAGTTCTAGAGGGCGTAGTTCCACAGGTCATAGTTCCAGAGGGCGTAGTTCCAGACGTCATAGTTACAAAGGGTGTAGTTCCACATGGTGTAGTTTCAGAGGTCATAGTTCCAGAAACGTAGATCTAGAGAGCATAGTTCCACAAGTCATAGTTCCAGAGGGCATAATTCTAGAGGGTGTAGTTCCAGAGGTCATAGTTCTAGAGGGTGTAGTTCCATAGGTCATAGTTCCACAAGTCACAATTCCACAAGTCATAGTTCCAGAGGGCGTAGTTCCACAGGTCATAGTTCCACAGGTCACAATTCCACAGGTCATAGTTCCAGAGGGCCTAGTTCTAGACGACATAGTTCCAAAGGTCATAGTTCTAGAGGGCATAGTTGTAGAGGTCATAGTTCCAAAGGGTGTAGTTCTAGAGGGCGTAGTTCCAGAGGTCATAGTTCCAGAGGCGTAGTTCTAGAGGGCGTAGTTCCAGAGGTCATAGTTCCATAGGCATAGCTCCATAGGGTGTAGTTCCACAGGTCATAGTTCCTAAGAGTGTAGTTCCAGAGGGCGTAGTTCTAGAGGTCATAGTTCTATAGGGCGTAGTTCCACATGTCATAGTTCCACAAGTCACAATTCCACAAGTCATAGTTCCATAGGGCCTAGTTCCATAGGTCATAGTTCCAAAGGGCATAGTTCAAGAGGGCGTAGTTCCACAGGTCATAGTTCCAGAGGGCGTAGTTCCACATGTCATAGTTCCACAGGTCATAATTCCACAAGTTATAGTTCTAGAGGGCCTAATTCTAGAGGGCGTAGATCCACAAGTCATAGTTCCGAAGGTCATAGTTCCAGAGGGCGTAGTTCCACAGGGCGTAGTTCTAGAGGTCACAATTCCACACGTCATAGTTCTAGAGGGACTAGTTCTAGAGGGCGTAGTTCCACGAGTCATAGTTCCAGAGGGCATAGTTCCATAGGTCATAGTTCCAAAGGGCGTATATCCAAAGGGCGTAGTTCCAGAGGTCATAGTTCGAGAGGCGTAGTTCCAAAGGTGATGTTTACTTGTCCTAAAATGTTTTTAAATAAATTTATTGATTTATAATTTTTTCTATTAGTTTGATTGATTAATAAAGTTTTCTCTTAAAATGTATTTAAATAAATTTATTGATTAATAAAGTTTTTGGTTAAATATATTTGTAAATTTAATTTATTGATTAATAATTTTTTTACTAAATATATCTATAAATTTATAAATTAATGGTATAAGAAGTGTTATAAAGTATTTATTAATAAAGTATTTATTAATGTTTAGATTTCTAGAGGGCATAGTTCCACAGGTCATAGTTCCAGAGGGCATAGTTCTAGAGGTCATAGTTCCAAAGGCAGTAGTTCCAGAGGGCATAGTTCCAAAGGGAGTAGTTTTAGAAAGCATAGTTCCATAGGTCATAGTTAGAGAGGCATAGTTCCAGAGGGCGTAGTTCCACAGGTCATAGTTCCAAAGGGTGTAGTACCAGAGGGCATAGTTCTAGAGGTCATAGTTCCAGAGGGCGTAGTTCCACAGGTCATAGTTCCACAGGTCACAATTCCACAGGTCATAGTTCCAGAGGGCGTAGTTCCACAAGTCATAGTTCCAGAGGTCATAGTTCCAGAGGTCATAGTTCCAAAGGGCATAGTTCCACAGGTCATAGTTCCACAGGTCACAATTCCATAGGTCATAGTTCTAAAGGTCCTAGTTCTAGACGGCGTAGTTCCAAAGGTCATAGTTCAAGAGGGTGTAGTTACAGAGGGCGTATTTCCACAGGTATATATACCTAGTATATATACTTAATATAGTGTATATACCAATATATATACTAGGTACCTAACCTGCAACAACCTTTTGAGATTGAGACATATGCTTCAGATTATGTTGTGGGCACAAATCTCTCTTAGCATGTACATCATATGGCCTATCATAGTGAGACACAATCAGATACCGTCCATAAGTACCCCACTTATGACAAAGAAATGTAATCTATTGTACAATCTTGTCGCTAGTGGAGTTCACATTCTATTTCAACTATGACCTATGGAAATATGTCCTCTAGAACTACACTTCTGGAACTATGAACTCTGGAACTACGCCCTCTGGAACTAGACCCTTTGGAACTATGACCTCTGGAACTACGACCTATAGAAATATGACCCATGGAACTATTCCCTCTAGAACTAGGCCCTCTAGAAGTATGAACTATGGAATTTTGACCTGTGGAACTATGACCTGTGGAACTACGCCCTCTGGAACTATGACCTCTAGAACTACACCCTCTGGAACTATGCCCTCTGGAACTATGACCTATGGAACTACACCCTCTAGAACTATGACCTATGTAATTGTGACCTATGGAACTATGACCTATGGAACTACGCCCTCTAGAACTATGACCTCTGGAACTATGTCCTCTGGAACTATGTCCTCTGGAACTACGCTCTTTGGAACTATGACCTGTGGAACTACTCCCTCTGGAACTACACCTCTGTAACTATGACCTCTGGAACTACGCCATGTGGAACTACGCCCTTTGGAACTATGACCTCTGGAACTACACCCTCTGGAACTATGACCTGCAGAACTACACCGTCTAGAACTAGTCCCTCTAGAACTATGACCTATATATGTGCATTACATATATGTACTTTGATATCACAACCATTACATACACATACCCATACATAACGCTTATTGTTTGGGGTGCTTGATACCTCATCGGAAACGTCTAGTTGAGGAGTTCACATTCCGTTTGACCAAGCATCTACTTAGTGGTACATGCTACGTGTCGTTAAGCAAAAAATACATCGTTTAGGGCCTCAAAACAGCCCAAGAAGTTTGGGACCCGAAAAACCATAGAAACACTGCTAAGATGTGGAACCATTATGAATTAATTCTGTAAAACTAATATAGTGAGGTCATCAATAAAACTAAAACTAAGATAGTAAGGTTGTTAAGAATGGAATAATTAAAAATATTAAATTAATAAGAAGGTATTAATAATGATAAAGCATTAAAGTAAATTAAATTAGAATAATAAAGAAACTACGCCCTATGGAACTACGCCCTCTGGAACTACGACCTCTAGAACTATGACATTTGGAACTACACCCTCTAGAACAATGACCTTTGGAAATATGACCTGTGGAACTGTGACCTGTGGAGCTATGACCTCTGGAACTACACCCTCTGGAACTATGACCTCTTGAAATAAGCCCTCTCGAACTATGACCTTTGGAACTATGACCTGTTGAACTGTGACCTGTGGAACTATGACCTGCGGAACTATGCCCTCTAGAACTATGACCTGTGGAACTATGCCCTCTAGAACTATGACCTCTGGAACTATGACATGTGGAACTAGTTCCAAAGGGCGTAGTTCCAGAGGTCATAGTTCCAGAGGTCATAGTTCCATAGGGCATAGTTCCATAGGTCATAGTTCCACAGGTCATAGTTCCACATGTCATATTTCCATAGGTCATAGTTCCAAAGGTCATAGTTCGAGAGGTCATAGTTCTAGAGGGAATAATTCCATATGTCATAGTTCCAGAGGTCATACTTCTGGAGGGCGTAGTTCCACAGGTCAAAGTTCCAAAGGTCATAGTTCCAAAGGGTGTAGTTCAAGAGGTCATAGTTCTAGAGGGCGTAGTTCTAGAGGTCATTGTTCCATAGGTCACAGTTCCACAGGTCATAGTTCCAATGGTCATAGTTCTAGAGGGCGTAGTTCCAGAGGTCATAGTTCCAGAAGGCATAGTTCCAGAGGTCATAGTTCCAGAGGGCGTAGTTCTAGAGGTCATAGTTCCAGAGGTCATAGTTCTAGAGGGCATAGTTCCACAGGTCATAGTTCCACAGGTCATAGTTCCACAGGTCGTAGTTCCATAGGTCATAGTTCCACAGGTCACAGTTCCACAGGTCACAGTTCCAAAGGTCATAGTTCCATAGGTCATAGTTCCAAAGGTCATATTTCTAGAGGGCGTAGACGTTCTAGAGGTCATAGTTCCATAGGTCATAGTTCTAGAGGGCGTAGACGTTACAGAAGCCAAAATGCACATATACAGAAGCTCTATATATGGAAGAGAGCTTTCGTATATGCGCATTATGGCTTCTGTAAACGTGCACATACAGAAGCTCTCTTCCATATATAGAGCTTCCGTACATGCGCATTTTGGCTTCCGTAAATGCGCGTATACGGAAGACAAAATGCGCATATATGAAATCTCTCTTCCGTATATGCACATTTTGGCTTTTCTATATGCACATTTACGAAATCCAAAATGCGCATGTACAAAATCTCTATAACAAACAAGGGATGTCTTGTTTGATGCAGACCTCTTAGTCTTCTTCTCCTTCTTGCTCTGGACGATTGGATTGTCACTTCCTCTAAGTGTTAAAGTAGGCTGAGTATTTGAACTTTCTTCATCACTGTTCTTTTGCAATCCACCACAAGACGGCTGAGAAGGTAGTGGGTTTCCACCTTCACGTACTACTATTCTATATTCGCATGAGTAGGCCAACTTGTCATGTCTTTCACCTTCACAAAGTGGTCTCCATGGTCATGATATTTTTCCCTCTTCCATCGAAACTTGGGCCTTCACACTTGACCCTTTGTTTAGTTACAATGGGGATTAAAATACATTGTCTTCTCTTGTGCATATACAGAAGGAAAAATGTACATATACGAAAGGAAAAAATGCACATATACGGAAGCCAAAATGCGCATTTACGGAAGAAAAAATGTGCATATACAGGAGAGAGCTTCTGTATATGCACATTTTTCCTTCAGTATATGCGCATTTTGACTTCCGTAAATGTGCATTTATGGAGGCCAAAATGCACATATATGGAAGGAAAAATGTGCATATACAGAAGAGAGCTTCCGTATATGCGCATTTACGAAAGGAAAAAATGCGCATTTATGAAAAACAAAAATGTGCATTTATGGAAGCTCTCTTCCATATTTGTACATTTTGCCTTCCATATATGCGCATTTACGAAATCCAAAATGTGCATATACGGAAGCTCTCTTCTATATATAGAGCTTCCGTATATGCGCATTTTGGCTTCCGTATATGTGCATTTACGGAAGCCAAAATGCGCATATACGGAAGATAGAATGCACATATATGGAAGATAGCTTCCATATATGCACATTTTGGCTTCCGTAAATGTGAATATAAAGAATCCAAAATGTGCATATGAAATCTCTCTTCCATATATGCACATTTTGACTTCCGTATATGCGCATTTACGAAAGGAAAAAATGCGCATATATGGAAGCAAAAATGCGAATATACAGAAGAGAGATTCTATATATGTGCATTTTGGCTTCTGTATATGCACATTTACAGAATCCAAAATGCGCATATACGGAATCTCTACATACGGAAGAGATCTTTCGTATATGTGCATTATGTCTTCCCTAAATGCACATATATGGAAGACAAAATGCACATATACGGAAGAGAACTTTCGTATATGCGCATTTACGGAAGGAAAAAATGCGCATATACGGAAGCCAAAATGCGTATTTACGAAAGCCAAAATGCGCATATACGGAAGAGCGCTTTTGTATATGCACATTTTGGCTTCCATAAATCTCTCTTCCATATATGCGCATTTTGGCTTCCGTAAATGCACATTTACGAAAGCCAAAATGCGAATATACGGAAGGACAAATGTGCATATATGAAATCTCTCTTCAGTATATAGAGCTTCCGTATATGTGCATTTACGAAAGCCAAAATGCACATATACGGAAGATAGAATGCACATATACAGAAGATAGCTTTCGTAAATGCACATTTTGGCTTCCGTATATGCACATTGTTTCCTTCCATAAATGTGCATATACGAAAGCTCTCTTCCGTATATGCGCATTTTGTCTTCCGTATATGCACATTTACGAAAGCCATAATGCGCATATACAAAAGATCTCTTCTATATATAGAGCTTCCGTATATGGAATTTTGGCTTCCGTATATGTGCATTTTTTCCTTCCGTAAATGCGCATATATGGAAGCCAAAATGCGCATATACGGAAGAGAGATTTCGTATATACGCATTTTGGCTTCCGTATATGTGCATTTATGGAAGCCAAAATGGGCATATGGAAGATCTCTTCCATATATAGAGCTTCCATAGGTCATATTTCCAGAGGACCTAGTTCTAGAGGGCATAGTTCCATGGGTCATAGATCAAGAGGGCATAGTTATAGAGGTCATAGTTCTGAAGGGCATAGTTCTAGAGGCATAGTTCCAAAGGGCATAGTTCTAGAGGTCATAGTTCCAAAGGGCATAGTTCTAGAGGTCATAGTTCCAGAGGCATAGTTCAAGAGGGCGTAGTTCTAGAGGGCGTAGTTCCAAAGGATGTAGTTCCAGAGGGCGTATTTCCAAAGGTCATAGTTCCACACGTCATAGTTCTAGAGGGCATAGTTCCACAGGTCATAGTTCCAAAGGGCATAGTTCCAAAGGGTGTAGTTCTAGAGGTCATAGTTCTGAAGGTCGTAGTTCCAGAGGTGTAGTTCCATAGGGTGTAGTTCCAGAGGTCATAGTTCCAGAGGACGTAGTTCCAGAGGCATAGTTCTAGAGGCATAGTTCCATAGATCATAGTTCCAAAGGGCGTAGTTCTAGAGGGCATAGTTCCAGAGGGCATAGTTCCACGGGTCATAGTTCTAGAGGGTGTAGTTCCAGAAGTCATAGTTCCAGACGGCGTAGTTCCGCAGGTCATAGTTCCAAAGGGCGTAGTTCCTGAGGGCGTAGTTCCAGAGGTCATAGCTCCAAAGGGCTTAGTTCCATAGGTCATAGTTCTAGAGCCATAGTTCCAGAGGGTGTAGTTACAAAGTTCATAGTTCCAAAGGGCTTAGTTCCAGAGGGCATAGTTCCAGAGGTCATAGTTCCAGAGGTGTAGTTTCAGAGGGCATAGTTTCAGAGGTCATAGTTCCAGAGGCGTAGTTTCAGAGGGCATAGTTCCACAGGTCGTAGTTCTAAAGGGCATAGTTCTAGAGGGTGTAGTTCCATAGTGGGTAGTTCCATAGGTCATAGTTCCAGAGGGTGTAGTTCCAGAGGGCATAGTTCCAGAGGTCATAGTTCCAGAGGGCATAGTTTGGCAGGTCATAGTTCCAAAGGGTGTAGTTCCTAAGGGCATAGTTCCAGAGGTCATAGCTCCAGAGAGCTTAGTTCCATAGGTCATCGTTCCAGAGGTCAGAGTTCCTGAGGTGTAGTTCCAGAGGGCATAGTTCCAGAGGTCATAGTTCCAAAGGGCTTAGTTCCAGAGGGCTTAGTTCCAAAGGTCATAGTTCCAAAGGCGTAGTTCCAGAGGGTGTAGTTCTAGAGTGTGTAGTTCCAAAGGGCATAGTTCCACATGACACAGTTCCATAGGTCACAATTCCACAAGTCATAGTTCCAGAGGTCATAGTTCCAGAGGCGTAGTTCCATAGGGCATCATTCCAGAGGGCATAGTTCCACAAGTCATAATTCCAGAGGGCGTAGTTCTAGAGATCATAGTTCCAAAGGTGTAGTTCCAGAGGGCATAGTTCCACAGGTCAAAGTTCCAGAGGTCATAGTTCTAGAGGCGTAGTTCTAGAGGGCATAGTTACAGAGGTCATAGTTGCAGAGGGCATAGTTCCAGAGGGTATAGTTCCAGAGGTCATAGTTCCAGAGGACGTAGTTCTAGAGGGCGTAGTTCCATAGGTCATAGTTCCAGAGGCATAGTTCCAGAGGGCATAGTTCCACAGGCCATAGTTCCAGAGGGCATAGTTCCACAGATGATCGTTCTTGAGGGCGTAGTTCCAGAGGGCGTAGTTCCACAGGTCATAGTTTTGGAGGGTGTATTTCCAGAGGGCGTAGGTCCATAGGTCATAGTTGTAGAGGGAGTAGTTTCAGAGGGCATAGTTCCAAAGGTCATAGTTCCATAGGCGTAGTTCCAGAGGGCGTAGTTCCACAGGTCATAGTTCTAGAGAGCGTAGTTCGAGAGGTCATAGTTCCAGGGATGTACTTCCAGAGGGCGTATTTCCACAAGTCATAGTTCCAAAGGGCATAGTTCCAAAGGTCATAGTTTCAAGGGAGTACTTCTAGAGGGCGGAGTTCCACAGGTCATAGTTCCAGAGGGCATAGTTCCAGAGGGCGTAGCTCCACAGGTCATAGTTCAAGAGGGCGTAGTTCGAGAGGGTGTAGTTCCACAGGTCATAGTTCAAGAGGGAATAGTTCCACAGGTCATAGTTCTAGAGTGCGTAGTTCCACAGGGCGTAGTTCTAGAGGTCATAGTTCCAGAGGCATAGTTCCAGAGGGTGTAGTTCCATAGGGCGTAGTTCCACAAGTCATAGTTCCAGAGGTCATAGTTCCATAGGGCGTAGTTCTAGAGGTCATAGTTCCACAGGTCATAGTTCCATAGGGTGTAGTTCCAGAGGTCATAGTTCTAGAGGGCTTAGTTCCAAAGGGCGTCGTTCTAGAGGGCATAGTTCCAGAGGTCATAGTTCCAGAGGGCATAGTTTCACAGGTCATAGTTCCAAAGGGTGTAGTTCTAGAGGGCGTAGTTCCACAGGTCATAGTTCCAGAGGGCATAGTTCCACAAGTCATAGTTCCAAAGGGAATAGTTCTAGAGGGTGTAGTTCCTGTTAGGACCCTATAATGTACCTTTTTGCTCACACTTTTTGCTACCATTACATCCTTTTTCCACTCACATTTAAACTTACATTATCACCTTACCCTATCTTTCCAAAGGTATATAATGTCTCTTCTCTTTTCTATATGTTTAATCTCTTTTGCATATAATTTTACATTACTCTCATACTTAACCATCGATCAGAAATATATAAGTGCTGAAACAGTTCACTGCAGATTATCGTTGTTTTTTAAAGTCTCGTTGTTGAAACAGTCAAAATCACGCAAACCCCGTGGTTGAAATAGTCTGTGGTCTATGATACTGAAACAACAATTCACACAAAGAAGAAGTTGTTACACTCTCCGTGGTCTACGATGCTGAAACAACAATTCACATAAAAGAAGAAGTTGTTACACTGACCACAACATACACACCTTGAGCCAGAATTAACCATCGTTGTTGCTTGATACCACGTTGGTGAAACAGTCAGAACACAAATCCCATTGCTGAAACAACCCGCGATTTGTGATGCTGAAACAGTAGACAACAACAGTAACAAGAAGATAAATAAAGAAGTTGTTACACGAGCCACAACAGCTACACCCAACTATTGTAATAGCATTCTGTTACGGGAGACTAGGATATCCTATTCCAGTATAGAGATCAGATCTAACTAAGAATAGGATTCAGATGTGCACATGTAATTTGATGATCAAATTGTATCGAGGGGATTCTCTTCTTTAAATAAGGGGAAATAATCATTAGAACGGGACTTTTCTTGGCTAAGAAAGGATTTACAGAGAAGGACATGTTTACTTCAGACATTGTAACATGATACAGTTGACAGATGAATAAAAGATTGTTCTGAGCATTTCTTCCTAGTTCCTTTTGTTTCCCGGGAATCTTGTGAGAAGGGAGGGCCCACCTTCTTCACAAGATTCACCCATTAATTTTGTAGTGTGTTAGGTTTATTTTTGTTCATGCCTTGATTAAATTTTGTTTTACTGAAACTCTACTTTACTGAACTCTGTTTAGCTAAAACTCTGTTTTACTGATTGTTACATTTTTTTCATATAATTCATGCTTGGGTAACTGTTGATCATTCTAGTTAGCAATCCTATTTGCTGAATTTATGAAAGTGTGACAATCAGAGACAGGTGCTGAAGATTCCTGCTTGGGAAATAGGGTCATGTTCTCTGTTAAGAGGTAGATAGCCTTCAGTGTGTGTCAATCATTTTTAGTAATGAGTTCATGAAAGTGCGATAATCAGAAACAAGTGCTGAAGATTCATGCCTGGGGAATAGGGTCTTGTTCTCTACTACAAAATAGTTGGTCTTTCCTTTTGTAGTATTCTGAAATATTTATTTCCTAGGTTGTTATTTCTTAATGTAATCCAGGATTCTTTGGATAATTCTTTCCTTAAACTTTGAACTCTGCAATAGGTAGGTTTCTTTTCTATAATTCAAAGTAGGACTTCAGTTTGTTCAAGGAAAGGTGTGATTAATATACTTTTAATACAACTCTAGATTGCTTTTGAGATTGAGCATATACAGTGTGTGATTGCCTTTGAAATAAACAGACTTCCCTGGGTTGACAATTTATGTAGCACTTGATGTTTAGTTAAATAAGCAATTACAGTGACCAACATTTTGGCGTCGTTGTCGGGGAAGGTAATTATAGATTTCAAAAGCACTTATGTTCTTTCAGATATAAATATTGCATGAGAGGACGCAGAGACCCCAAATAAACTGACCCTATAGGTGGCAGGGGTAGAGGAAGGGGAGGAAGAAAGACTTATATTGACGAGATTATATCAAAATCTGAATTTGTTTCTCCTCAACGACCAAACTCTCGGAAACCGAAATCCCAACCTTCCTTTCAAGTAAACTTTGAAACAGGGAAAGAGGTTTGGAGTCCTGAGATAGTCGAGAAACCAACAGGAAACATTGAGGACAGAGAAAGCGCAGCAGGGGAGAAAACATAAGAAAACATGGATGAGTATAATGAAGAACTGCATCATCAAGAACAGGTAGGTCCTGAAAGAGAGGTAAATGATGAAAACTCTTTTTCCACTTTAGGATTTCCTATTGGTGATCTTCCTAGAGGGGTAGCTCCCATGAAGAACATTCCACTCTCAGTGTTACCTAACTTTCATGGTTTATCTTCAGAAGATCCTGATGAATTCCTTTTTGAGTTTGACATATTATCCAGAAGTTATGATTACATTTCCAATGCTAAAAAATTAAAACTATTTCCAGCAACATTGAAAGGAAATATGCTAAGATGGTTCATGGGTCTTGGAGGTCATGTAACCACAACATGGGATCGGATGAAACATAAATTCCTGCATAAATACCAGGACTATTTTTGAACAAGAGAAAAAAGAGAGGAACTATTCAAGATGATACAAAAAGAGGATGAAAATATGGAGGAATTTGCAAAAAGGCTACAGTATAATATACAAAGATCGAGTCACCCCGATGTAAGTAAATATATTCTTAAAACAATATTACTAAAAGGAGTAAGGTATGACTATCTAGATATGCTAAATATGCTTGGAAAAGGGGACATATCTAAAGAATCATATGATGAAATTGTTAACCTATGTAAAAGATGTTCAAGAGGAGCTTCAAGGAATAGATCAAATAGCAGGGATACCACATTTTCAAGAGTTCAAAAAGTATCCAGTGGGGGAGAAACAAGAGCCGAAATAGGTAATTTACTTGAAGGTTTTAAAACTGAAATGTTAAGCTCTTTTTCCTCACAAATCGATACCCTGCAGATTCAAAAGAAACAAGCCGAAGTAGAAGCAACTCTGTCCATCTTTTATTCTAAATGAAGAGACAAGCACCCACGAAGGGAATGCCCATTGGACAAAAAGCCAATCTGTACCATCTATGATAAGGATCATGAAACTCAACAATGCCCTTATTTACTAGGATTCAAGGCAGAATTACAACCAACTGATGGAGAAGATGAAGTTGTCTATCTGTTGACATAGAGAAGGCAATGAAAACCGTGGGGACAAGGTATGAATCCTAATATGCAATTTACATCTTCTAATCATTGGAATAACTATCCTTCTTTTAATCAAGCGAATTACCCTCCCTATAATCAAATGCAATACCTAAATCAAATGAATTACCCACCCATGCAACAAACTAACCCTCCCTTTGGTGATCCGTCAATGTGGACTCCTTGGCCTCCACAACAACAACCGTATCTTAACCAATGGAATCCAAATTGGAGAGGGAAACAACCCTCGTTTCCAAATCAATTACCTCAATCACAATTTCTACAACCACTCTCCTTACCACCAGGAACTCCACCAAACAATCAAATGATGAGGCCCCAACTACCTATACAACCTAACCCTAACCCCAATAATAAAGTTGTGCAGTGCATTGATATTCATAACCATCCTACACTTTATCTTTTCCCTGTGCAATGCAATGATATTAATTTACGATCTGGGAGAATAGTAGAACCTATCATAGCTGATGTTACCTCTTCTGATAAAGAGGAAACAAAAAATCATGATGTACCTGAAGAGGTACACTCATCCTCTAACACTACTGCTGAAACAACAAAACCACCATTTCCTGAGCGTTTAGCTTTGAGTAAAACGCCTGAGCCACCTACTTTCAATCTTCTAGGGGAATTACAAAATCTTTATGTCAAAATTCCACTATTACAAGAACTCCGAGATGTACCAATTTATGCCAGGACTATGCGAGACATTTGTGTTAAGAAACTTGGTAGGAAAATTAAGGATCCCCTCACAGTTCATGTCATGGGTGACTTGTCTACACTAATGTCAGGTAAAGTTCCCCCAGTTAAATATGGTGAGCCCGGCCACCCTACCGTCTCAGTGCAAATTGGAAAAACAACAATCCCTCAATTCCTGGTAGACTTAGGTGTTGCTATCAATATTATGACTCTGGAAACCTCACAACTGTTACAACTGTAGAATGAAATCAGAGACACCCCAACCATCCTAGAATTAGCTGATCGTTCTACAATCAAACTGGAGGGAGTCATTGAAGACGTAAATATCTCAGTGGAATCCTGGAATTATCCAGCTGACTTTGTGGTATTACAACCTAAAACAAAGTTGGGGGGGAACCCTCTAATTTTGGGCAGGCCTTGGCTAGCCACAGCAGACGCTTTTATCAGCTGTAGATCAGGTTCAATGACAGTTTCCAACTGTTAGAAGAATAAACATCTTACCCTCTACCATCACGCTACACCCTTGATTAATAATGATAATTCTGTATGGGTATAATTTGATTATCAACTTACTCAACCCACTGAGGATGAAGTAATTAATAATTTTATTTGTGAACCCTCCTGCGTGACTCCAGAAACTCATAACCAACTAGATGCACATTGGGAGTCAGATAATCAGGAAAACCTTAACTCTGAAAACCCACCTCAAACATCTGCCACC
>SNQJ01S0170717.1:23080-36978 GCA_010110895.2 Picea sitchensis | reverse complement strand
AGATGTGGTGCTGGGAGTTTAGTGAATGATTACCTTGGGAAAAATCATCACCAATTACCAAACCTTGGAGATGGGGTTCAGAGACTGTAACGGGAAGAAGGTTATTCTGAGAGGTATGTTGACAGGAGCACCCATGACAGTTTCAGCCAAGAGGATGGAGAGGATTTTCAAACATGGGGAGGTAGCATATGTCGTAGAATGCTTGATCACTACACGAAAGGATTCAGAGGGCCGACAACAATATCACACAGAGATCAAGAATTTGTTGGGACGACATCAACAAGTTTTTGGGTTGATTCGACCAGGGATACCACCTGACATGGGGTTTGAGCACACCATTGAGTTGGAGGAGGGGGCCAAACCTATTATGAAACCCCCCTATCATCATCCTAGGAGGTTCAAGGATGATATAGAGAAGGAAATCAAGGAATTGCTAGTGATGGGACACATCAGGCCAAGCAACAACCCTTTCGCTTCTTCAATTGTCTTAGTTCTGAAGAAGGATGGCACCATAAGGATGTGCATTGATTACCGGGCCTTGAAAAAGAAGACCATCAAGAACCGATATCCTATCCTGCGCATTGATGAATTAATGGATGAATTTCATGGGGAATTTTTCTTCTCAAAGATTGATTTATGCTCTTGCTATCATCAGATCAACATCCGAGAACATGACATAGAGAAGATGACATTTCTATGTCACTTTGGACATTTTGAGTTCCTGGTTATGCCATTTGGGCTAACCAATGCACTCGCTACATTCCAATCTTGCATGAACCACATATTCAGGGATGAGCTAAGGAAATCAATGTTGGTTTTCTTCGATGACATCTTTGTCTACAACGAGACATGGCAGGAGCATATGAATCACCTGGATGAGGTATTGAGCATCATGGAGGCACAATCATTATATGCCAAAGAGTCCAAGTGTGAGTTCTGTATGATAGAGTTTCTTTACTTGGGCCACATCATCAATGCACAAGGGGTACGGGTGCACCAGGAGAAGATCAGGGCCATTCTGGATTGGCCAATGCCCAAAAATGTGACGGAGTTGAGGAGTTTCTTTAGGCTGTGCAACTATTACAGGTGGTTCGTCCAGGATTTTTCTTAGCTTGGAGCACCGCTGACGTATATTACCAAGCATGGGGCTTTCATCTGGACCGAGGAGTCACATAAATCCTTTGAACACATGAAGGAAGTTATGGGCACTTGTCCAGTGTTGGCATTGCCAGATTTCACCTTGCCATTTGTACTAGAGTGTGACGCATCCGACGAGGGTATCGGGGTAGTTTTGATGTAGGGAGGACACCCCATTGTATTCGAGAGTAAAAATATCAGTCAGCCTGAGAGGTTGTACTCCACTTATGACAAGGAAATGCTGACAATCATGCATGCCTTGACCAAATGCAGGCAATATTTGGTGGGCAACAAATTCGTGGTCAAGACAGATCACAACAACTTGAAGTATTTTCTTGAGTAGAAGGACCTTAGTGAGCACCAACACAAATGGGTGACGAAGGTACATGCATTTGAATTCGACATAGAGTATGTCAAGGGGAAGAATAAAATTGTGTCCGATGCACTATCGAGGAGACCTGCGACATGTTCTCTGATGGAGATTTCGGCAGATTGGAAATCCCACTTGTTAGTGTAATATTCCAAGAACAAGTTCACTTGTGAGATTATGGATGGGAAGATACAGGATGACAGGTATAAGGTCATTGACAATGTCATATTATACAAGGACAAAGTCTACTTGGTGCCGGATTCAGGGCTCAAGAAGAAGATCCTCACAACAGTTCATGATTCACCGTTAGCAGGCCATCGGGGGTTTTTCAAAACCTACAGACAGATCTGGGAAAGGTTCTCATGGAAGGGCCTCAAACAAGATGTTATGAGACACGTCAGTGAGTGTGTGACTTGTCAACAGAACAAGTCAGAGCATTCTCTTCCAGCAGGGATACTTCAGCCACTCCCAATTCTAGAGCAGAAATGGGAGAGTATATCGATGGAATTCATCATAGGCCTACCCAAGGTCTAGGGTAAGGACTGTATCTATGTAGTGGTCGATAGATTGAACAAGTTTTCTCACTTCTATGCCATACTGACAGAGTATAATGTAGTTCAGGTAGCTGAGCTATTCTTCAGGGAGGTCTTCAGACTTCATGGGTTACCAAGGAACATCGTCAGTGACCAGGACAATTGGTTCATAGGGAATTTTTGGAGAGAGTTGTTTCGGTTGGTAGGGACAGAGCTGACACCAAACACCCAATAACACCCTCAAACAGACGGTTAGACTGAGATTTTAAACAAGTGGGTTGAAGGATATTTGAGGAACTATGTAGGTGGACAACAAAGAACATGGGTAAAGTGACTTCATTTAGGAGAGCATTGCTACACCACCACTTTTCACATGTTTATTGGTATGGCACCTTTCCAAGCATTGTACGGATATGATGCTTCCACTTTGGTAGACTTGGTTTTTGGGGAGACCAAGGCTCCCAAGACCAAGGATTGGATCGTAGAGGGTCAGGAGATTCTCAAGTTGTTGAAAGAGAACCTACATACGACACAAAATTGACAGAAGATGAGTGCGGACAGGAACAGGATAGAGCACAACTTTGAGGTTGGGGATTTGATTTTCTTGAGACTCCAACCCTACATACATTCATCTTTGAAGAAGAGTGGGGACGAGAAGATCAAGCCCAGATTTTATGGGCCTTGTAGGATCATGCTTCGAGTAGGCAAGGTTGCTTATGAGCTAGAGCTTCCAGAGGGGAGAAATATTCATAACGTTTTCCACATATCTTGCCTCAAAAAGGCAGTGGAAAAATTCACTAGTACATCAGAGGAACTTCCCCCCTTGGATGAGGAGGGACAACTGGAGTTTGTTCCAAAGGAGGTTTTGGAGTTTCGGGAGAGAAAACTGAGGAGTAGGGTCATCAAAGAGTGTTTGATCATATGGAGAGGGATTCCAGTAGAGGACGCTATGTGGGAAAACGAGCAGGTGTTTCAACACCCTGGATTGGTATTGCTTGAGGACAAGCAATTTCGGGAATGGAGGACTGTAATGTTCCTTTCCAAATAGGAGCTCCAGAGAGGAGGCTTATTAGTCTAAACTGCCCCGTTAGACTATATCTAGGGCCAGAAAAATGGGTAAATAGGGCTACTAGAGGTCACTCTAGTCGAAGGTGTTATGTTCATGAAGTGACATTGATATAAAAGTGGGTAAAAGTGCGTTTAAGTCATTAAGATCTAAAAATAGAATAGACAAGCTGAAATTAGAAGTCAACAGTAAATTAGGGTTTCAACAGTGAATTAGGGATTGGGAAAGCTATAAGAGAAGGGTCAGCTACCTAATTGGGCATTATGCAGATTATGACTTGTCAGTAACAAGTAAGGCGCATCTCAGGAGAGATAGTTCAGTGGATTCCACGAGGAAGACATTAGTTGGCTGATTTCAGTGTTGAGCAACACACCCTAGTCACTAGGGAGATCACACAGGTCTTCCATCATTCTTCAGCAGTAGTGACGCAGGGTCCCATAGCAAAGGCACTCTTATTCAGGGTGAGGGTGCAACCTCGAAGGAGGTTTAACGAATCAACTCACCCCACACAGGGAGAGTTCAAAGATTCCACTCCGACCCATTTCGAGAAGAAAGCAAGGCACATATTTTGCCTGGTTTCTCGTCTAATTCCGATAGTGGAATCGCTAGGTCGTGTTTTCCTTGAGAGGGAGAGGTGCATCATTTAGTTTCTTTTGTATTCTGGTGAAGATCCCTTTTGTCCTCGATCTAGCCAAGCGATTCATTGTAATTCATCCATATTCAACATTTGTACTCCAAGGAGATTTCATAATATGATTTTGCCGTCTTTTGTCGCCAAATGCTCATTTGTTTGCTGTAAACAACTAATCCTACACACATTAACAATGTTTCCTATACTAGCCAAGTCATGAACATTAAACGTATGCAGCAGGAACATGAATCCATAAAAAATTCTGTTGAGACTGTCCATGTCACCAATCCACCTAGCAACCAGACCTTCAAAAGATTGATTAAACAATTCAGGGAAGCTAGAAAGGAGGTGGCTTGTATGAAATCTAAAGACCTATCTGAAAGAATTAAGATGAAAGAACTCATGGATGGCTACATCCACACTCTTGACTTAGTAAGATTCGTAGCAAGAAGATCCCAGCCTCTTCATGGGAAACTCAAGAACCTCTATAGGCAAAACAAAGACTTTCAGTCTCAGAACATAAAGCTCAAAGAAAAGTTGCAACAATTGCAAGATGAGATGGCTCAAAGAAACTCGAATGTGTTGGTTGAAGCTGCTATTGAAAAGGAGAAGCCAGTAGCCAAGGAAAGCATAACTCTAGTGAAGAAGCCTATTACTGCTAAAGGGAAGCATGTTGTTGTGCCAAAGGGAAGTCCTACTTCCACAAGAAGGAGTGTCAAGTTGATGAAGTGTTTGGTGAAAAGTGAGCTCCATTTTTTAGAATGGCCACTTTTTGCAAGGATAAGTAATTGAGGAAATGTTAATTTTTCCACCTATATAGGTTATACAGGCTTCTAATGCATACTGCTAAGAGTTTTGGTGTTCTACAAAGAGTTAATATCTTCAACAATAGTAGCTTAGACATTCTGTAGTGCTATGACGCTACGAAATTGTTTAGTTTTCATGTTCTATCAGTCTGCTACCTATAACACTGCCTAATCGCCTAAGACTGGTGTAGTGATGGAGCTGCTAACTTCCCGAGGGTGCTACCAAATCTATCAGCATTGAAATGTGGTGCTGCGAATTTAGTCGAGGTGCTACCCAAATTGCATGCAAACACATAAGGGGGGCGCTACCGAAATTTTGGACAGAGGCTTAATTCTGCACAGAGGCACACAGGTAGGGCACTACCGAAATTTTGACAGAGGCTGAATTCTGCATAGAGGCACACAGGCTTGGCACTACCCATTCAACATGCCTATTTTGGAGGTCGCACTACAAAATATTAGGGAATTTGGTAAAGACGCTACAAAGGCTCGCTACCCAGAGCGCTACCAAATGACACTACCAACAAGTACCATGATTCAAGGGGGGTCAAACTATCATCTTTGTGAATGGTTGATGATGTGGAGAAAGGCATAGATAGCAGCTGGCAACATGATGACAATTACAAGCCTCTGAAGGACACTTGACATGCAAGGAATATATGCATAAAAGAAGATCAAGTCAGTTCAAATTTGGTCAGATCAATGGCCAACACTTTCCCTTTTTATAGCACAGTTATTAGTTTAAGTTGTTAGATGAAATAATTACTTGGAGATTTTCATGGGAGGAAGGCCATCTCGCACCTCCAGTTGTTGCCTTCCCTTTTGTTATAAATAGATAATCTAAATGCTTTAGTAGGTTCGAATGGTTGAGCTAGGCTCCCTTATGTTGTAATATTTTGATGAAACTTCTGTGAACTGGTTATGTACTTGATTTGAGACATATTGATTAATATAAGTCAGATTTCTTACTCTTTCTTATTTTCCTATGATTATGAAGTATTCATGCTTGAAAGATTTACATGAATTTTTGTAGTGATATTATGATGGATGTTTGATTATAATATTATTATGATGTTTCTTTAGTGTTCTTAAAATTTGAATTCAAGAAGACCTTGTGTTTGAGTTTTTCTTCCTTAGGTTGCTTGAAGACTTGATGTCCATAGAAAACCTCTACATTTTTCTTACCAAAGTCTTCCATCTATTCACCTTTACTCCCACTTATTGATTGAAGTTAGTCAAGACCTCAATTGCTTGTGCACGCTAGCCCAGATTTCTGAGTTAGAACATTATTATCTTGAGTGTTGTCCATTTGACCTCTTTAAAACTCATTTACATTTACACATAACCGGATGGATACTGAGCTTAGCTCCTATGCAATCTGAGGGTGATTCCTAGTGCCAACACCACCTTTAAGTATTGAGACAGATTCTTAACTGACCAAACCAAAGATTTTGTTTGCAAATAGTGAGGTTTTTTCCCAACCACAATCCACACAACTAACTAAAAATCTAAATGTAACTAATGCACTCCACCTGGGTTTTTCACGCTTTCCTATACTAGAGTGTGTGGATAGTCCTTAGTTGTCGACCTTTGTTTTAATATATTAATTAGCAAAAGAGATTACAAAAGTAGGAAGCACAAGGTTTCTCTTTTATCTCACACAAGAATGTAATAGCTCGTGATGATTTAAATGAGACCTAAAATATTCCTTTTATAATTGCAACAAGCTCTTGCGAACTTTCCAAATGAGTATTCAATTACTATAACACTATTCATAGATTTTATTTATTGTAACCATATATTATTATTCCAACTTTAGTGGGGGTTCTTTCGACATACTTATGGTTGGAGTTTACCACTTTACAAAAGTAAAATATTCAAAGACTTAAAACAAACTCATCATTGGATGTGGGGTCTTATCATGTTCTTTCGAATATGTTAGTAGCTTACAAGGATTCTATAAGATATTTATGTTAGCTTTTATAGCTTGGGAGGTACTCCGCATGTTTTTCTTGTATGTGGAAGTAGCCTTATATTTACACTACTAGGCACTTGACTTTGTAATGGGTTTTTATAAAGTTGTAATAAAGTGGTTCTTTTATGTAAGTGACTTTTTAATAAAGTGTACCTTCTAATATTAAAGTGCATTTATGTTATAAAGTGAAATTGCACTTCAATATTTTAAGTGATTTATTTTGGAGGGAATGAATCATGTCCCTTGATCATGTAAAGGAAAGATTAGATCTTGGGCTTTGGATTTAGGGATGAGGAAGGTGAAAAGACACTTGGAAGGTGAAAGGTCATTTTCGAATTATAAGAGAATGCATTGGGTAGTGTGCAAGACACAACAATGAAAATAGGAGATTGAGAGATTTTCGAGAGATCTTGAGAGAGGAAAGTGGACAACAAGGAGGGTGCATTTCCCAAGGAAATTTTTTGTGTGAGAGCATTGATATTTATTTTTGTGTGGGAGGCCATCCTGTACGGATTCGTATAGTCCGTACAACAGGGAGGAGGGCACGATTTTTAAGGTAGTTTGTGGGCACAAAAATCGAGGTTGTTTTGAGAATTCCTTGCTGCAGAAAGGGGCCGTAAAGATCAAGTCGTACAACATATTGTGGGCACATATATTTAGGTGCTATTTTTGGGTGGGTTGTACAACAGTACAGACTTGGCATGTTTTTCAAGGCATAAATTTGGAGGGACAATTTGGGTGTTGTAAGTGTTTCTCTTGGCTATAAATGTAATCTTGTTGCTAATATATACTTTCTTGAAGCTAATAAAATCTCTATATCTCTTTGGGTTTCCCCACATTGGGGTTTTCCCTGGTTGGTTGCCTAAATGTATGAGTATTACATGGATGTGTAATTGTTGTTCATTGTGTTTATTCTGCTGCAAAAGTGCTTGACAATGTATATTTTTGCTCATAATATTTTTTGAATGTGGGTTTATACATTTTAGAGTTCATAGATGACAATTATCTCTAGGTTGCTAAGTGTATGACAAAATATAGTGCTTGCTTATTTTCTCATTAAAATTTCTACATGGTATCAGAGCTTGGGCTCTAAGTGACAATGAGTAGTGAGATTTTTGGGCAAGATTTTAAGGGGGAAATCTATTGTTTGTTTTCCATTGAACAATTGACAGGGAGATTATTGTTTGCATCAGGTATGAGGACCGATTGGATGGGATTTCCAACTATTTGCAATGGAAAGTCAGGATGTCATCTATTCACACAGAGAACAAGATTTGGAGCTTTGTCAGCACCATAGTTGTTGTTCCATCAACAGACCTTGTAGCTTTGGATTTACATGAGGTAAAGGAGGCCAAAGCTCAGAGGATTATTCTGGATGTGGTGAAGGACCACCTTATCCCTCATTTGGCTGAGAAGAAGACAACCAAAGAGATGTGGGATGCATTTAAAAACTTGTACGAGGTGAAGAATGAAAACCGGAATATGGCCTTGAAGGATAAACTGCATGATATCAAGATTGGCAAGGGGGAGAGTGTGTCTTCTTATCTTACACGGGAAACTGACGTGAAAGATGAGCTGGCTGTAGTTGGGGAGGTCATATCGGATTCATAGTTGGTGAGGATAGCCTTGAAAGGCTTCACAAGGGAATGGGAAGTCTTCATGAAGTGTGTGGTGGGTCGTGAGCATCTTCTAGATTGGAGAAGACTATGAGATGATTTCACTCAGGAGGAGATTCATGAAGGATCTCAGAGCAGTGGACATAAGACAAATGGAGCTGATAAATATGTTGCTCTTGATGCAAAGGGCAAGGGGAAGAATAAATTGTTCATTAAGGTTGGTTTTCATTGATGTCAACATTTGAAGAAAGCCCTGCAACACAAAGGTTTGGGTAATGGACCCTAGATTGTTTGATGTAAAGATGACTCATTATTATCTCGTCATGGTTGATAAGAAGCAAATATGGATGTACTCCAAAGTGGTCCACTTATGGTGAAATCCCTCTCAGGAAGACTCTTTGCGGAGTAAGAGAACCCATACTTAATTCTGGAATAATGAGTTGAAGGATAGTGAATTTGTCAGGGAAAATATCCTAGATGGATAGTGCTTGTCATGCTATTTCCGGTGGTATGTGGAACGTCACATAACTCCTCACAGTTAGAGAGTTATGGTCATATGAAGTTGGAGAACCCCTCATGATTCTTATAGAAGTCCCCAAGGGTCAAAGTGCTTTGCAAAAGAATTTATTTTAAATGAAGAAGCCCTAAAATAAGGAAAGTGTAATGCTACATGAAGATATAAATAAGAGGCAAATCTCACTTATTAAGAACACACTTGTACATATTGTATATCTATTTTCTTGTGTAAAGATTCTTGTAAATACTTGTGGATACATCTAAAGTGGTGAACGTCTGAGGTAGCACGAAGGGTTGACGACGAAATTCTCGGATTCACAGAAAACCCTATTTTCTTAGGCATATGCGAGCTGTCTGTGTATAGGGTGCGTATACATTGAAGATATACATGGACTGGTTGTGTATAGGGTGAGTATGTACGTGGGATGACTGTGTATAGGGTGAGTACATGTTGATAAAGCCATGAAACTTGAGAAGATGAAGGTGCAAAGGTTATAGATTCCGAGATCAAGCTCCCAGAAAGGTCTAGAGTGCTAAGATACATCAAATCCATCCATTGGTTCAAAAGGTATGTCTTATTTCTATGAATAATTGGATTTTGATGTATGCATGAGGAATGGAAATGGAGATTTGAGGATTCTCCCTAGAGAGACTAGTGGCTACATGTGATCTTATGTATAAGTCAAATCTACAGAAATATAGTGCTGGTATATTTATCATTGATACTTTTTGTTGAGGCACATCTTGTATTTCTTGGCATATGGATAAGAGTTTTTATGGTACATGGTTGAGATCTTGTATTTATTGATGTATTGAGAAGTTGTATATCAGAAAGGGGTTGATGACTAAGATCATGTGAGGGATATTATACTTGTTCATGATTACACATACCTATATGGAACATGACTAGACAGAGACATACTTGCCTTGAGTAGAGGTTATGTATGAGGATGCATGCACAATGTACAGTTACAGTCTAGATATAGTGACATGTTACAGATCTATGTGAAAGAATTTATAGAGGGTCAAAAGTTTTCAAGTGAAAGGAAACCCTAGTTTCAGAAGGCATACGCGGGCTGCATAACAGATAGGGCACGTACATACACGGGCTGCATCACTACAGGTAGCGTATATGTTGTATTTTTGTAGATACATGTTCAGTTCACCTATTTGTCGTTCTAAGATTTTAGGACAAGGCAAGTTCTAAGATTTCAGGACAAGGCTATGATAATGTTTTTGATACTTCACCACGAAGCGTTGATTCTATTTGAACCTAGTCATACATCTCCGAGGTTCTGCAATCCGATTTGGTGAACTGTTCAGATGATTCCAGTGACAATGAGAAGGATGACTTGGCCACTAAATACAAGATTGTCATCCAAGAAGAAATGCATAAAGTAGCGGCTAGGCCACGTCTTCTTCCTTACTACGACATGATCCGATGGGAACTAGATCATGTAGATATCCTAACCAGAACCATCATCAATGAGCAGAAGGTCACTATTGGGACCTCTAGACCAGAACACTTACAGGAGATGTACAAATTGTCATCCACGTCGAACTTCACATACAATGTCGAGTTTTTGGAGGCTTTTAAACAGAAGGAATGCGAGCAATACGACAAAATATTATCTGATTTGATCAAGGACTGGGTCTCACACCCCGCGAAGTTGAGGGCGGACAGTAACAGTGTCTATTCAATCTCTTCTTTGGAACCATAATTCAAATACATAGCGATGATGACTTGCATATTATATGGGAGGGAGGACACCACACATTTCTTTTTTCAGTGGGTGCCTCTGATGCATATAGTCCCTGAAGGCTGTTCTTTCGACTGGGCCAAGCTGTTGTCAGACAGTTCGACCAACCGAATTACAGAGTATCGGACGTAGAGGGCGAGCGGGAAGGTCGCTTCATTTTTTATGTCCGCATACATCATGGACATCGTGTGTTTCATGACGCCTTTTCCCTTAATGAGATGGAGCTGGGATCCATTGGATGCTGAGCCTATCCATGTCTACCATTCAAATATTTGGGAGGATAAGGCCTCAGATTTCATATACAAAATTTTCAATTGGGTAATGGTACCGATGCATGTCACCATCTTCAGTAATCCACTGCCCAGGATTTCAGATAGCATCGTGGCCAATTTGAGCAGTGTGGTCCACTGGTACGTGGAGGAATAATTTTCATACATCAGGGTTTTCAGCGCTTCTATCCCTCCGCATGCTCTACCATTATTTATACATGATAGGTTGGCTTGTCGTGAGATCGCCAGGCAAACCGTGATTGGTGGAATAAGCAAAGAACTTTAAGGATTTTCAAAAAAGGTATGGCCACCTTTCCCTATTCATTTAAATACATATTCTTTATTATATTTCGGGCATGCAAAGGCCAAGGCAACAACCTTGGAAGATATTAAATTGGTCCACATTGAATTCAAGAAACAGGACCCACATAGGGTCGTGAGTAATCACTTGGCTAGTTGTGGCCTTAAAAGATTTGAGCACGAGAATTCACCTCATGATGACATTTTTCGAGGTGAGAGATCTTATGCCGAGGTTTTGGCTCAGATACAAGCCCTGTCACTGGAATAAAGGGCCGATGTTTTCAAATTCCAAGAACATCGACGGAGCTGCCTTCCCCCAGTATTACGGGGTGAGAATCCAACGACCGTAGAGGTGCAAAAAACAGAAGTCGAAGGCTCCAAAAGATTCAACACCCAGCCAAGAAGAACACTAGGATAAGAGAGAGTAGACTAAGGGCCTAAAACAGGAAGCCGAGACTTCCAACCCTCCAAGCGAGCCAACCTCGATTGTTACTCCAGGGAAATCATCTAAGCAGGTTGGCAATCCCATCGTTTCTATTACCCCCCTACAATCCACGAAGGGGGTCCCAGACACAGGTTGGGTTTTTGACGAAGAATTAACGCCCATAACAATGGAAGAGCTACCTACGAATGAATTATTCTTTGATAAGAATAGAAAGGATGTCATAAAACAAGAACTTTACCAAGAGATGGGTACGGTATCAAAGAAATTTAAAATTTTGACTGATGGGAGAACTATAAAAAAGGAGGAATTTGCAACTCAAATAGCAGGAACATTGGGGCTTTCACTACAACCAACCAATATTCAGTCGGGACCCTAAAGGATCAGCTAAAGTGAAAAAATCGTTTGATAAAAACATTAGAGGCTAAACTAGCTACAACAGAGGCCTCTGCCAAAGATCAGGCGAATACAGGTTTAGAAGAAGCTAGAGTAGTTGATCAAAAGGAAATCGAGTGGCTCAAAGTCGATCTTAAACAGACACACTGATGGTTTAGACAAATCAGATACATATAGGCCAGCAAGGAGAATTGATAGAGCAACTACAAGCCAAGTTAGACTTCGTCGAAAGCCAAGTAATCGAAATCGGGATATTTCAATCCCAAGCTATAGAAATTAAAAAAAGAGTGTTGGCAGCTCAACAAGGTCTACTTGCTAAGGTGGAAATGATTCAAAACAACTACCAACTCCTTGATTGAGTATTGGAAAACCTCACTCTTATAGAAAAAGACATTGGGGCAGCTCAAGTTGCTTTCCAGGAGGCTATTATAGCCACGAAGAGAAGGGAAACAGGCAGTAGTTCCAGGTTTTCTATCTCAGAGCAGACCCGAGGTAACATCTTGTTGAAAGAATGGGAGCATAACATATTCGAAGGCAGACAACAAGCTAAAGAGGTAAGAAAATCTTGTGAAGAAACCTTCGGTTTTCTAGATGGGAGTTTGTTGGGTTCCGATGATGAAAGCAACACTGAAATACTGGGCTAGATCAATACAGCCAAGCATCTGCTCAAGATCAAGGAAAATGAAGAAAGAGAATTGGCTGGAATATCACAAATAACCCAGGCGGACATAGTCCAAATAGACAAATGGCTAATTAAACCGAGTGTACAATTATGTTCTATCAACGCCAAAGACCAACAGGTGGAAGGAAAGTCGCCACAATTGGTGAAGGATTGTTACACTTTCAAGGCCAATAATCAAACAGAACCTTCTAAGTTGATATCCCAACTGGTGGAGAACTACGTCATTTGCAAAGAACATGCGAAGAGGCAGGTTTCCGGTACCAAATAAGGATAGAAACAAAGAATTGAAACGTTTAATCTCCTTTGTTGTAACCGAAAACCTCTGGAACGATTGAGATTCCAAGCTATAGAAATTTGTAGAAATATACATTTTGAAGAAAGAAACAATGGGCTGGACCTATTTTGGTCGATTGTAATAGAGACTCTTTTTTTCTTTAATATTAATACAAAGCAATCCGAAGATTCATGATTCCGTCAAGACTGTGTTATGAGTTTGTTTCCTCTCTGATTTCTTATTCAATTTCATTTCGCACATATATGTCTGATGAATGTTTCATTGCAATTTAGTAAAACCTCTACTATGGTGATTAATTTTAATTGTCTACATAGTTTATAGTTTTTCCTCTGTATCGGCTATTAGCAGGTACAAGACCTGTGGACTCTTTAGATTTTCATATTTTATACATTCATCAGATTTCTTCTCACCTTTTTCTTCTTCTGTTTACAGGGCGAGATTCTCTCTCGATAGGCGCCTCATATTATAAACAGCTTTATGTTTTTCTCACATTTTCACACACACCAATTATTTACTAGATAACACAGTTACGGGAAAAGGCCTTTGGTTTGTAATTTATCTTTAACATTAAATCAGATAGTTCTCTTTTATACGATCGAATTGAGACAACATCTAAAACTTTGAAATTTTCCTTTAATTTTACTGTTCCTTTATGATTGTCCCCGTTGTAAGACAACCTAACATTGAGCCTGGTTTATCGGACCAAACACATATCGATTTGAACCTTTTCGATATTATTCTTAAAACAACAAACACCCGGGTATAACTTGAGCGTTCGTGGGTTGCGATTGAGCGGGATATAAACATCCAGGAACAGTTGGAGGCTAGACAACGACAACCTGGAAATCAGCCTTAGCTTCCTTTCCCAAAGGTTGATGATTTCCCCTTCTTTATCCTTTACTCACTTTCGGATGCCTAGACACTGTACTTTCTAAGCCTTAAGTACAAACTCTGGAAAAACAACAGGTTCCTTCAGAAATCAGTTTAACCACTGAAAGGTAGATCATGGAGAGTACCAACTCGTATAAAAATGGAATACCACAGTTTGATGGACAAAAGTATGCTTTTTGGAGCATAAGTATGAAGACATATATACAGGCACAG
>SNQJ01S0170716.1:20451-37463 GCA_010110895.2 Picea sitchensis | reverse complement strand
GCATAAGGAGAGAGGGTAAGAGGGGGAAGAGAGGGAGGGATATGGAGAGAGAGAAGCTGAAGAGAGTGAGCGAGGGATAGGGAGAGTGAGCTCGGAGAGAAAGAGAGGAATATAGAGGGAGGGAGGGAAAGGGGGGAAAAGGGGAGAGAGAGAGAGAGAGAGAGAGAGAGAGAGAATGTATTTGTGTTAAGAGGAACGTCTTCACATTCATGTTTCTAATAATGTACATTCTTTACGAATCAGTGCATGTTCCTAAAGCGCGTGCGTTATTTGAATTTCAATTTTTTGGTGCAAGAGTGGCAACTCTAACATACATGTTTGCTAAGTTGGTTGCCTCAAATTTAGGTTCAGGATGAAAAACCTAGTGGTTTGGTCTACAAATACATAAAAAACTCCATTTTTATGAATTCCTCTCCAGATCTTTGTTTTTGACATTATTTTTCTATAGGCTACACAATTCAGTTATTGACGAAACTACATAAATATATAGAGTTGGTTGTGTAGATTCCAAATATACAATTGTGTTTTTAAATTAATAATGTTTACTATTTTTAATATATTTTTGTCTTGACAATAAATTATCCCATAACAACGAGCTACTACGGAAACTCTCTTCAACCCTTCTGACCGAAAACCCTATTACTCCCTTCTCCCTTCTCCCCCATGTCTTCAGATGGAGGGGGAAACTTGGATCCCTCCTAGAGTCAGATCACTTTGGTTCGGTGGAATTCTCACAGCCCCGAACCCTCTACCCTTCCAGATCCCTCCCAACCCCTCAATGGTCACCCTCCCCTGAGCATGGACATCCAGGCCACCCCTTCTAGCTCGAATGATTCACAACCCCCGCCTCAAACCTAAGCTTCCTCTTCCTTCATCATCCCTGGATTCCTACCTAAAGCTTGTTTAAACCCTTATTATGAGGTTAAAATCGACCACATAGAACCCTCCATTCAATATATGTAGGTCCATGCTTTCATAGGCAAATTTATGGGCATCTCGCCAATGGAAAAGGCCCTCAACTGGTGGATAAAAAAACCTTGGAAGCCGAAAGGACAGATCGACCTCAAATTAGAATCCAAAAGGTTCTTTATGGACATATTCTCCAACCTGGAGGACCGTGATAAAGTCTTCGAAGGTGGCCCATACTTCTTTAACTCTGCAGGACTACACTTCAAACCCTAGACAAAATGTTTCATCCCTAAAAAATAAGATTTCATGGTGGCACCTGTTTGGATAAGAATTTACTTGTTTCCCCATGAATTATGGGATGAGGAAATATTGGCAGGAATTGGAAACACCATAGGATCCTTCGTCAAATCTTCATAGGCCACCAAAATGGAACATTATACCTTGTATGCACAATTTTTTGTATATATGGATCTCACCAAAGCCCTCCCTGAATCCATAACAATAGTCTATCATGACATTGACTAGATCCAAACACTTGAATATGAACATATTCCCTTATGATGTCGTCTCTTCCATGCCCACGGTCATCTCTTCCACAATTGCACTTTGAATCTAAACTCCCATGTGGCCAATCCCACTCCCCCTACCCATGACGTGAAGGGTTTAAATCTTGTCTCCTCTCGGAAAAAATCAAGATGATATCTCAATCCACCTCCACCTAAAAAGAACTTTTTCGTCAAAAAACCCTTTGCCTCCCTCCCACCCAATGATAAAGTTAACCCAACCCAAGTCGAAAAATAACAACTCCAACTTGATAACTCGACTACAAAACTCTCAGAGGAGGATCCATTAAAGCGCAAGAAAATGTTAGACACAACACAAAACAACCACTCAGTCAATGACATTGACATGCAAGAGGAACCACCTGACCAGTTAGACTCAGATGATGGCCAGGATATGGATCTAGGATATCTGGACCTTAACTCCATTGTCGTGGACTACAAGCAACAAGACCCAAACTCCATTCTGGAAAATCAAGTGTAGCTCCTCAAAGATGTGTTGGTCTGAAATCGCATCCTCAATAGCACAAAGGAAAAAGGTATGAACCCTAACCCTTCGCTTGGCATTAAGGCCTCCTCCTCTTCAGCTTCTAGAAAAGCCAAAGAGGAAAAAAAGAGAGGTAGGAGATCCAATCAACAGCTCACCAAAGACTTGGGAGATTTCTTGGTAAACTCGGTCCAAATTTCCCTCATGACAGATACGTTTCAACCCAACCCCATGCCTTCCTCATGAAATTTATCTCTTGGAACATAAGAGGCCTCAATGGGAAGACCAAACAACAACTTCTCAAGCAGCATGTTTCTTCCGAAAAACCCATCGTTGTCATGATTCAAGAAACCAAGTGCCGACACCACCTCCTCCAAACTCTTGTGTCTCTAATTTGGCCTTGCTCCCTTGCTATATCTCTGGATGCCCAAGGATCTACAGGAGGACTAGCCCTCCTATGGAATCCCTTTGAAATATCCCTCTCTGACTTTTTCTCTATCGAGTACTCTCTTTCAGATCACTTCCAACTTGTAGGTTTCGCCCTCTCGGGAACCCTTACTAAATTTTATGGCCCCAACCTCCTCCCTAACAGGCTACTCTTTCTTGCCTCCCTTAATATGCTCCCTCCCCTTGTCACCAATGACCACTGGATTATTGGGGGCGACTTCAACTCCATCACCTCCCTTCTCGAGAAACAAGGAGGCATCAGGCGACTAAAACAATATTCAAAAGTATTTATGGATACCATACACTCCCTCAATATCATAGATCTTGAAACTCCCAAAGGATCATTTACCTGGAACAATCGTCGATGTGGAAATCATCAAATCGCCTCTCATTTTGATCATTTTTTAGTCTCATATTCCCTTCTACTTCATGACTTCCACTCTTCAGCAACTATCCTCCCTCGAGGAGGCTTATACCATTGGTCGATTCTGATCCATATGGATATCGGTGGCCACCCACCTTTTCCAACTGGCTCAAAACAGTTTTCTAACAATTTTGGCAATTTACTATTTTTAGCAGTTTTAACTTCCGGGGCCATTTTGAGGGCCTAAATGAAGGTTTTTTGGGATCGATATTCTCAATGATATCCAAAGGCATGATTGAGCCCCAAAAATTAATCTCCTTGACGATACCTTTCCAACGGGCTATCACATTCCTAAAACGGAGATCGTATGCAAACGTTACGACCCCGAGAAATTGATGTACTAACTTACCCAAACGAGGCCCACATGACTTTTGTCGCTTCATCTCCTAGGGTTAGGTTTTTGGATGTCTATGGTTTTTGGAATTCTTGTTTATTGTAATAAGGCCTTCAAAGCCTCATTGGAATCTTCTTCTGGCGAATGCGCGCAGCCATCACATCTCTTCTAAGAGATAAGCCGCCACCATTCCAGCAAGCTTGTCTATGTTGCATTTTACAATTTCATCTTATTTCGTTATTGAATATAAAACCAGTTTTACTATATCTCTGTCATTTTGTGTTAAGCAATTGTTAATAATATGTATTCATTTCATTCTTCTCATAAAATCTGGATCAGTGGTATCATAGCGGTCTGCTCCTTGTGATCTTAATGCATGTCCCCAACGAGGTCAGAGTACAAAGAGTTGAGTCTCAAACTTGTTTCTCTTGAGGAAAGAAGATCTCGCATGCCCAAGAGACCTCTCATCGCAGGAGAAAATAAATATGACGGGACAGGATATCCTTTCAAACAATTGATTGAGGAATCCCTCACGCAACAGAGGAACGCGATGATGGATATTTTCACGCAAATCCTTCGGCGACTACCAACAGGCGATGCATCTTCTTTGAACGGAGGCGCTACCCCCTTCAAGGTACAAATAAACTTTGATAATCCTATATTTTAAGGTCAGATAGATGCAAATGTTCTAGAAAAGTGGTTGAATCTACTAAAAGGGTATTTTTTTTTTCCATAACTTTTCGAATAGAGAAAAGATTACTTTTCCGCTCCTCAAAGTCGTTGCCCATGTCAAAGATTGGTGGGAAACTTTCTGTGAGAAAAAGGAAATAGAGGAAAAATCATTATTTTCAGTCATGGCCACCTGGGAATCCTTTAGGGATGCTATTAAGGAACAATACTACCCTGTCGGAAGTTATGATGACCTATCTACCAAATGGACCACACTGCGGCAAGAAAGAGACCAAGCAGTGCTAGATTTCACAAATATCTTCCATACCTTGTGCACCAAGATGGGTATCAAAGATTCAGAGTGACATAAGGTTCTCAAGTATTGTGGTGCTCTGCATAGAGACATCCAGAATAAAATTGAATTTATGGAAATCTCATCCTTAGGCACGGCCTACCGATATGTCGTCAAAATCGAGCAGAAGCTCAAACAAAAGATGCGGCAATTTGGGCCTAGGAACCCCTCACAACAAAAGCCAGGAAAGGAAGGCCCCAACCCACAAAACAAAGGAAAGATCAAATATGGATAGTATTAGGACAACTAGTCCAAGATGCAAGCAAAGAAGGACACCGGAAAGAAAAAGAAAGATACCGGGAAGTGGTGTGACTTCCATAAGAGCCCTTGGCATAACATTGCCTGCAGCTCAAAGAAATCGTTGGTGGTTGAAGTGAAAGCCTCTGAATCAAATGAAGATTTTGAATCTGAGTTAGAACTAAAAAGGGGAAGACTGATCATTGACGTGGAACCTAGTTCCATCGTTGCTACCACCAAGCTCCAGCCTAGTGAACTAGATGAGCCAGAAGAAGGAGAGTGCCTCCTTCATTCACAGATGTGGGTAAAAGGCACCCCGCTGCACTTCATCGTTTATAGTGGTAGCCATAAGAACCTCATCTCAACAGAGGTCGTCAAGCGGCTTGCCCTGCCAACAAAATTGCACCCAAAACCCTACACCATTGGATGGCTTCGCCAAGTAATCGATCTCTATGTCAGCCAGCAGTGTCGATTGTCGTACGACATCAATCCCTTCAAAGACGAAGGATTATGTGATGTTCCTCTTCTCAAAGTTTGTGAAGTTCTTTTGGTCCAACCTTATTTATGGAAACTTCATGTTTTATATGAGTCTAGGCCTTGTAGTGTAATTATTACTTTGAACAGGAAATTGTACAGGATACCCGAGGTAGTCCCACCTAGTGTTATTTCCTTGAGCTCTGCTAAGCAATGCAGGAAGGTCATCTCTCAGATGGGGAAGTTTGTCTTCTTCGTGATTCACTCTCAGAATAAGCGAAATATCATAGCCACATCCAGGGTCTCTGCGGACGAACTCTCCACACAACAAAAGAAAGTAGATAAGGTCGTGGAAGAATACTCGGATATATTTTCCTCAGCTACAGGGGTACCTCTTCACTGCCAGGTCAAGCACCCCATCAATCTGACCCCTAGCACACCGCTTCCCAATGGGATAGTCTATCACCACTCTTTGTTAGAGAATGAGGAGATATAGTGATAGATCCAAGAACTGATCCACAAGGGGCACATCTGTCCCATCTCATCACCTTGTGGGAGCCCAATCGTGTTGGTATAGAAGAAAGATGGAACCTGGTGACTCTGTATTGATTACCGGGCTCTAAACAAAATCACAGTCAGAAACTGGTACCTAATTCCCCGAATCAACGACCTCATTAATCAACTCACGGGGGCCAAATACTTCAGTAAGATTGATCTGAAGTCTGGCTACCACCAGGTCCCAATAGAATAGACAGATGTATGGAAGACCACCTTCAAGTCAAATGAAGGCCTTTTTGAATGGTTGGTCATGCCCTTTGTTTTGACAAATTCTCCAGCCACTTTCATGAGGATGATGGATGATATCATGCGACCATTCACCAATACTTTTGTAGTGGTGTATTTGGATGACATTCTAATTTACAGCAAGACTTTGACCAAACACTTGCGGCATATTCAGCAGGTTCTGCACACCCTGCAGCAGCAAAAGCTATACGCCAACTTGGAAAAATGCTCCTTCGGCATGGACAGGGTCCATTACCTGGGATACATCATTGATCATCATGGCATACATGTAGATCCAGACAAGATCCAAGTCATCTGTGACTGGTCATCTCCAAAAACACTCACTGAGCTTCGGAGCTTCTTGGGCCTTATCAATTTCTACCGCAGGTTCGTGTTGGGATTCTCCCATATTGCATGGGCTCTCGGCCAAATAAACAGGGGTGGTGGTAAGGAAAAATTGAGTGGGGTCGGTCCCAACAACAAGCGTTCGATGATTTGAAGCAGTGCTTGTGCTCAGCACCAGTACTTTCACTACCAGACCTACAACATCCCTTTGATATCGAGACAGATGCTTCAGACTATGTTGTGGGCATTGTTCTCACTCAGCACGGCCACCCCATGGCCTATCATAGTGAGACACTGTCAGATATTGTCCATAAGTACCCTACTTATGACAAAGAAATGTACTCCATTGTACAAGCCTGCCACCAGTGGAGACATTACATTCTTGGGAAGGAGACAGTCATCCACACTGATCATAAGCCACTGTGGTTCATGCAGACACAGGGAAAATTTTAGAATGACCACCATCAAAAGTGGTCCACATACTTGCAGCAATTCCACCTCAACATCAATTATAAAAAAGGAAGCACCAATCGCATCGTTGATTGCCTCAGCAGACCACCTGTCGCGGCACTCACCATGGTGCTAGACTCTTGCAGCCATGAGACATCTAGATGACCCCAAATCTATGAAATAGACCCTCACTTCACCACCACCTAATAAATGTTGGGTGAAAATGCAGTTGTCGACAATTTCCATCTTTGGGATGGGTTGTTGTGTCGTCTGGGCCATATCTTTGTTCCATCAAGTGAGCAAGAGAAGTTGATTTGGGAAGCCCACTACAGTCAAGTGACAGGACACTTCGTCATTGAAAAGACATTGGTGATGTTACAAAAACATTTATATTGGTCAAAACTTCGACAGGAGGTCAGCAATTATATTAGGTCTTGCACTGCCTGCGTTATAGCCAAACTGACCACTAAGAAACAGGGCATGTACACCCCTCTTCCTACTCCTGACAGTCCATGGGAATCCATCTCAATGGACTACATGCCAGGCCTCCTGTCCACCAAGTGGGGAAATGACTTTTTTTTTGTGGTTGTTGATCGCTTTTATAAGATGGTGATTCTGGTTGCCTGCAAGAAGAGAATCACAACAAAGGCCACTACCAAGATCTTCTTTGAACGAGTCTGGGTACATTTTTTAATCCCACAAACCATTGTCTTGGATTGGGATAGTCAATTTCTCATCACATTTTGGTCGAGCCTCTAGTCACTGATGGACACCAAGCTCACCAAATCCATAGCCTTCCACCCCCAGACAAATGGCCAAACTGAGGTTGTAAATCAAACGATTGTGCATATCCTTCACATCTATAATTCATATCACCCTCACACGTGGGATAATATCCTTCCCTATGTCTAGCATAGCTACAATCGATCCCTGCATAGCTCAACCAGACACAGCCCCTTTCAGGTGGGGTTGGGATTCCAACCATTAGGTCCCATAGATGTTTCACTTCCCCTTGTGGTCACCTCAACTGACTCATATCCTACTCCAATTGAAGCTGACAAAGCCACCTGGTTCATTGAGTGGATCCAACACATCCACAAATAGGTTCAGGATATCCTACAGAAGTCTAATGACAAGTACAAACAACGCCATGATCAACATCGGGTGCCACATAAGTTTCAGGTGGGCGACAAAGTTTGACTGCACTTGCAGAAAGAACGCCTTACAGGACCCCATCGAAAGCTTCACCCACTCCTTTATGGGCCTTACACTACCACCAAGGCCTTGGGGGATAATTCTTTTGAGCTCAACATTCCTCCTTTCCTTGGCCTACACCCAGTGTTCAACGTGGATATCCTTCACCCTTATTTCCCACCATTATTGGACACTCAGAAGTAGCAGAATAGATGACACCAATAGAGCTCAAACCTGACTGCATACAAAAAGAATCCAATGATCAAATTTTGGACACACAGATCAAGTGCACTCGACAACAAAGGATCCAGCTTTATCAAGTCGTCAAAGCAAGGTAGCTCCTACACCAAGGCAAGTGGCTCAGCCTGGGCCAAATTCAACAGAAATTTCCTCATCTGATAGGGGACCTCTTCCTTAGGAGGGAGTATTGATCCATATGGATATCGGTGGCCACCCACCTTTATCAACTAGCTCAAAACAGTTTTCTGACAATTTTGGCAATTTACTATTTTTAACAGTTCTAACTTTCGAGGCCATTTTTAGGGCCTAAATGAAGGTTTTTTAGGATCGATATTTTCAATCATATCCAAATGCATGATTGAGCCAAAAAATGAATCTTCTCGATGATACCTTTCTAACTGTCTATCACACGCCTAAAACAGAGATCGTATGCAAAAGTTACGACCTCGGGAAGTTGATGTACTNCGTATGCAAAAGTTACGACCTCGGGAAGTTGATGTACTAACTTACCCAAACGGGGCCCACATGACTTTTGGCGCTTCATCTCCTAGGGTTAGGTTTTTGGATGCCTAGAGTTTTTGGAATTCTTGTTTATTGTAAAAAGGCCTTCATATCCTCATTGGAATCTTCTTCTGGCAAATGCGTGCAGTCGTCACATTTCTTCTCAGAGATAAGATGCCACCATTCTAGCGAGCTTGTTTCCGCTGCATTTTACATTTTACAGTTTCAGCTTCTTTCGTTATTGAATAGAAAAATAGTTTTACTATATCTCTGTTATTTTGTGTTATGTACCTATTAATAATCTGTATTAATAAGAAACAAAGGAACGAGATGATGGATAGTTTCGCGTAAATCCTTTGGTGGCTACCAACAGGTGATGCATCTTCTTCAAATGGAGGCACTACCCCATTCAAGGTACAAATAAACTTAGATATTCCTATATTTGAAGGTCGGATAGACGCAGATGTTGTAGACAAGTGGTTGAATCTACTAGAAGGGTATTTTTCTTCCCATAACTTTTTGAATAGAGAAAAGATTACTTTTGCGCTCCTCAAAGTCGTTCCCCATGTCAAAGACTAGTGGGAAACTTTCTGTGAGCAAAAGGAAATAGAGGAAACCTCATTATTTTTAGTCATGGCCACCTGGGAATCCTTCAGGGATGTTATTAAAAAAAAATACTATCATGTCAGAAGTTATGACGACCTGAATACCAAATAGACCAAGAAAGAGACCAAGTAGTGCCAGATTTCACAAATATATTCCATACCTTGCGCACCAAGCTAGATATCAAATATTTGGAGCGACATCTAGTTCTCAAGTATCATGGTGCTCTGCATAGATACTTCCAGACTAAAATGGAACTTCTAGACATCTCATCCTTAGGCTTGGCCTACCGATATGTCGTCCAAATCGAGCAAAATCGCAAACAAAAGACGCGGCAATTTGGGCCTGGGAACCCCTCACAACAAAATCCAGGAAAGAGCGGCCCCAACCCATAGAACAAAGGATAGAGAAAATATGGATAGTATCAGGAAAACTATTCCAAGCCACAAGCAAAGAAGGACATCGAAAATACAAAGAAAGATATCGGGAAGTGGTGCAACTTCCATAAGATCCCTTGGCATAACACTGCTGACTATCGCTCAAAGTAGTCTTTGGTGGCCGAAGTGGAAGCCTCTGAATCAAATGCAGATTCTGACTCTGAGCTAGAACTAGAAAGGGGAATATGGATCATTGACACAGAACCCAATGCCACAGTTGCTACCACCAAGCTCCATCCTGATGAGCCAGACGAGCCAGAAGAAGGAGAGTGCCTCTTCCATTCACATATGTGGATAAAATTCACCCCACTGCACTTCATCGTTGATAGTGGTAGCCTGAAGAACCTCATCTCAGCAGAGGTCGTCAAGCGGTTGGCCCTACCAACAACACTGCACCCACAACCCTACACCATTGGATGGCTCCGCTAAGGAAGAAATCTTCGCGTCAGTCAACAGTGTCGACTGTTGTATGACATCAATCCATTCAAAGACGAGGTATTATGTGATGTTTCTCTGCTCGAAGTTTGTGATGTTCTTTTGGGCCAACCTTATTTATGGAAATGTAGTGTTGTATATGAGTCTAGGCCTCGTAGTATTATTATTACTTTGAACAGGAAATTGTACAGGATACCCGAGGCAGTCCCACCTAGTGCTATTTCCTTGATCTCTGCTAAGCAATGTAGGAAGGCCATCTCTCAGATGGTGAAGTTTGTCTTCTCCTTGATTTTCTCTCAAAATAAGCAAAAGATCAAAGCCACATACAGGGTCTCTGCGATTGACCTCTCCACACAGTAGAAGCAAGTAGATAAGGTCGTGGAAGAATACTCAAATATCGTATCCTCACCTATAGGGGTACCTCTACACTGTCAGGTCAAGCACCCCATCGATCTAACCCCCGGCGCACCATTTCCCAATGGGCCAGTCTATCACCACTCTTTGTTAGAGAATAAGGAAATCAAGCGAAAGATCTAAGAACTGCTCCACAAGGGGCACATCCGTCCCAGCTCATCACCTTGCGGGAGCCTAATCATGTTGGTATAGAATAAATATGGAACCTAGCAACTCTGTATTGATTACCGGGCTCTAAATAAAATCACATTCATAAACCGATACATGATTCCCTGAATCGACGACCTCCTTGATCAACTCATGGTGGCCAAATACTTCAGTAATATTGATCTGAAGTCTGGCTACCACCAGGTCCCAATAGAACAGACAAATGTATGGAAGACCGCCTTCAAGTCAAAGGAAGACCTTTTTGAATGGTTTGTCATGCCCTTTGGTTTGAAAAATTCTCCAACTTGGAAAAATGCTCCTTCGGCATGGATAGGGTCCATTACCTGGGCTACATCATTGATCGGCATGGAATACATGAGGATCTAGCCAAGATCCAAGTCATACATGACTGGCCAGCCCCAACAACACTCACTGAGATTCGGAGCTTCTTAGGCCTTGCCAATTTCTACCGCAGGTTCATGTTGGTATTATCACATATTGCATGGGCCCTTAGCCAAATAAACAGGGGTGGTGGTAAGGAGAAATTTTCATGGGGCTGGTCCAAACAACAAACGTTCGATGATTTGAAGCAGCGCTTATACTCAGCCCCAGTATTTTCACTACCATACCTAGAGAATCCTTTTGAGATTGAGACAAATGCTTCAGACTATGATGTGGGCATCATTCTCACTCAGCACGGCCACCCCGTGGTCTATCATAGTGAGACACTGTCAAATACTGTCTGTAAATACCCTACTTACGACAAAGAAATGTACTCCATTGTGCAAGCCGGTCGCCAGTAGAGAAATTACATTCTTGGGAAAGAGACAGTCATTTGCACTGATCATAAGCCACTGCGGTTCATGCAGACACAGGGAAAATTGTAGAATGACCGTCATCAAAAGTGGTCCACATACTTGCAACAATTCCACCTCAACATCAAGTATAAAACATGAAGCACCAATCACGTCGTTGATTGCCTCAGCAGACTACCATTTGCGGCACTCTCCATGGTGCTAGACTCTTGCGGCCATGAGACATCTGGATGGACCCAAATCTATGAAACAGACCCTGACTCTGCCACCACCTACCAAATGTTGGGTGCAAACATAGTTGTCGACAATTTCCATCTTCGGGATGGGTTGTTGTGTCATCTAGGCCATATCTATGTTCCATCAAGTGAGTGAGCGAAGCTGATTTGGGAAGCCCACTACAGTCGGGTGGCATGACACTTCGATGTTGAAAAGAAAGTGGTGATGCTACAGAAACATTTCTACTGGTCAAAACTTTGACAGAAGGTCAGCAAGTATATCAGGTCCTGCACTACCTGCGCTATTGCCAAACTGACCACTAAGAAATAGGGCATGTACACTGCTCTTCCTACTCCTAATAGGCCATGGGGATCCATCTCAATGGACTACATGTCGGGCTTCCCATACACCAAGCGGGGAAATGGCTATGTTTTTGTGGTTGTTGATCGCTTTTCTAAGATGGCGATTATGGTTTCCTGCAAGAAGAGCATCACAGCAAAGGCCACTACCAAGCTCTTCTTTGAACGCGTATGGGTACATTTTTGAATCCCACAAACCATTGTCTCAGATCGGGATATTTGATTTCTTAGCACATTCCAGTTGATCCTCTGGTCACTGCTGGACACCAAGCTGACCAAATCCATAGCCTTCCACCCCTAGACAGATGGCCAAACCAAGGTTGTAAATCGAATGATTGTGCATATTCTTTGCATGTATAATTCAAATCACCCTGTTGTGGGTTGGAATCCCTCCTATGGACTTATAATTTAAGGGCTCTAATTATGCATGCAAAAAGTGACCATTTCAAAGGCCTCTACTCTTTCCTATTCTCCCAACACAAAACCCCACATTCATGCAATACAAAGGTGTAAATGAGATTCAGTGAATCTACCTTAAGTCCTTCATTTGGTGTTGATCGCTTTTCTTTCACTTGCTCTTTGATTACAAGCCTCCTCCCAAATCTGACCTGCATTCACACATGAACAAACAAAAGTCTACGAACATGCATTTCATATACGAATTGTTGGGTTAGTTGTGACAATATCATAAGATAAACATTCAACTCGAACACATGATATGGCAGGATGGGAAAAGTATTCCTTTTTGTATTAATCTTCACAAGAGTAAACTTACAATATGTGGTCAACACTGCTCCTCGAAACTGGTCCTGGGCTCCTCTTCAACTGTCCTCCAACTAATTTGCTCTATACTTCTTTTTTCACAAGGATGGCTAAATGTTGGGATAAGGGGAATGCTCAATTGGGTATAGTCTCTTTACTATTATTTTCCTCTCTTTAAAATGGGACCCTTACCACTTCTTTTATAGGCTAGAAGGAGCTAGGTATTTGGTCGAATGACCGGCCATGCATGGCCTAAAGGTTTAGTTAACTTGCCTAGAGTTGTGTGTTCCATCAGCGACTTTCTTTTTTTCATGCTTTTGTAAGTACACGCGGGATGTATTGGGGCAGCGAGTGTGTACATGTGTGCAGTAATGGAGTAGGGCATGTGGGCCTTTATAAAGGGGGTTCTTAAGAAGAGTTGTTCAATAGTGTTTTGGCAAAGGACTTTGAGATGGTCTGATGCCAGGAAAGTATGTCTGATGGAAATTAGGGTTATAACAGATGCCCCCTAATGTGTGACGTCAAAAGAGCATCTGATGGCCGAAATACATTATCAATCTTTATCAACGTACCAAACCGGTGTGCCCAGGGACCAAAATTCGGGAGGTACCATCTGCAAAATAAAAATTGTCTCACCGAGGCGGGCATACCCATGCTCGGGATGAAATAACATCATGGATACCAATCAAATACACTGTAGATTCATGTCATATAACTATATAAAGTGTAGCTGTGAGCAATACACAGCGGATATACATCTCAAAATCAAAAGATATACATGTATAGTATCCATATTCTAGAAGATGATAAGGCTTGATGGTTGGAGATGAGGTCTTCAGAGCTCGAGCAACAACTTCAAAATATTCAAAACTCGGGTAGGAGTGTAATATGAGTGTACAACTTCACTACCCAGAGGTCTTCAACGGCTCATCGGTCATGGACTAGAGAATCTTGATGATCAGATTGAAGGCTTCATCGATTTTGAACAAAGCCTTGATTGGAATTTTGGGATGGTCGGGCATGAGGGAAAGAGACAAACTGCAGAGGGGCTGACTCAGGCTTGGTAAAAAATTACCTTGGACAATAGCAGGACAAATGATGAGACTCGGACAGCATGGCATTAACATAAGTTCACGAGGCAGGAGGCAACGCAAACTCTCAATATGTTTGGAGGGATAACCAACGGAGGAGGACACAGCTCAATGTAGCGGGAATAGATTCCTAAGGTCATATTAAATCCCATGGCTTGACGAACAAAAAGAAGGATGTGCTTTATCCAAGGGTGACTCATTGTGCTGCCAATACAAAGAAAATACTTTTCCCTTCCTCTTTTTGGGGTATATTTGATTTTTTTGTCTTTTTCAATAATTTTGGAAAGAGAATAAAAGAATGCTACGTTAAAAAGGAGGAATGAGTGTCGCAAACATACGAGTTCGAGGTGCAAGGACAAGACTGATGTTCAAAGAAAGGACACTCGAAAAAAATCCCTCCTGGGGCCAAAGGTGTCAATACTCAAAGGAAAAGTGCTACAGGGCTTGCGTATAAGGCATGTTTCAGATGGTTCAGTCGAGAGCAACATGGAGACAGCATTAGGCCAAAGACATGGGTATGCAAATATGATTAATAAGACACACAATGGTAACGTCCTTCGATGTAAGTTTAATGAGCCTAGAGAAGGTAAGCTCAATGGTTTTTCATATTTAGAGAGTCTGAAAAAAGCGTAAAAGGAGACTCTAATGGGGTACCTTTTTCGAAGGTAGTCTAGTTGGTTCGAAAAAGGGGTAAACTAACACCGACAAGACATCTATTCAAAACCATTTTAACGAGTGTGATAAAGACAAGATCACTCGGCCATTTTTTCATTTTTAAGGAGTCTGAAAAAAGCTTAACTATGGACTCCATCAGGAATGTTCTTCTGGACCATTTTAACGAGTGTGAAAGAATAAGGTCACTCGACAATCTTTTCAATTTTAGGGATTCTGAAAACAGCTTAACTATGGACTCTGTGGGGGTTCCTTTTTCGTAAATTTAGTCCCTCAGGCCCGAAAAAGGGTTAAAATTATACCTGAGGGTACTCTTCTAGAGATCTGAAGCCTCTAGAGTATACCTTTGTTCGTACAGTTGACCATCCGGATCGAAAAAGGGGTAAAATATTGTCGGATAGACGTGGCTTCAAATTTCATTTTAACGAGCATGAAAGGCCACAAGATCGCTCGGCAATCTTTTCATGTAGAGAGGGTCTGAAAAGGGCTTAAAAGAAGACCCGTTAAGTTTTGGGAGTCCCGAAGGTGAGGTCAAGAGTGATAATGAATCATGCAAATGAGGCTCAAACTCGTAATCAGAAAAAATTAAAAGGGACTCCCAAGCCTATAGTCTTTAGTGACAGCATGGACACCATAATGCAACCAGGATCTACCTAGGGCATCCATGTTACGGTAAGCTCTACCACCAAATTACGACACTTCTAAAGTAGTAATAATGGTTCTATGTCACAAATTGGTGGGATCGATCCTATGGCAAAGCGGAAAAGACAACGAGATGCAGAAAGTGGAATCCTGACTTAAATGCAACGAGTTGGAAAAAATGGCTTTTTACCAAAGGACCGTCAAAATGCCCCAAATCTCAAAAAAAAAAAAATCCCAATACCCAAAGTAATACTTCCTGTGAACATCCAAAGAAGACTTCTGAACCATGTTAAATGATTTTTAGTTTAGAAAAAATGACAAAAGGGTTCAAAAATTGACAAAACGAGGCCAAAACCTCTATAAATAGAAGCTGGCAGATCATTATCACCAATGCTAACTCTGAAATTGACTAAAATCCAAAACGGCCCCTTTGTGAAAAGAATTGATTATGGGAGCCTCGGTGGATGAAACAACCATCCACTTGGACCAAGTAAGTATAAACTACCTCATCTTACAATATAATTCTTTATTTATGCATTTAATTTCAATTTTTTTTGGGGGGGGCGTCAACCTTCAAAAGTTCGGCCCTACGTACACACGGGTTTTCCTATGACAACCCACGTGTACACTCGCTTTGTCTTATGTCAGACCGCATGTACACGCGACTATCATCACAACAGCCTGTGTGGACCCTCCATTTAGTGCAAAAAAAATTAAAAAAGTAAGATTTAACCCTCCTAAACTTTACCCATGTGCAGGATGTATGTGCATTGTAGAGTAAGAGAGCATGAGGATATTAGTGCGTTGGTTGGGGAAGACCCTAATGTTGTTGTTGTGTTAATGCAATGTGGATTGTTGAAATTTTTTCGGTGTCCTTTCATGTGAGCACAACCTAGGCTAATGAATGACTTGGTTGACTATTGGCATCCTGACGCAGAGGCCTTTATGCTAGAGGGGAAATCATTGGTTCCAACAACAAAGGACATATACTTTCTAACTAGCCTCTCCAGTATAGGGGAACCAGTCAACTTTCGTACGTTTCCCTCTGGGCCTCACAATATATCAGAGTTTATTGGACTCCATTGTGAGGTGGGTATAGACCGGATGAGCTCGCAAGTGTCGATAAGCAAGATATCAAACATAGCACTACAGGCGATTGTGTTTCTCATCGGGCAGATTACTAGGTCTATGGATTTGCATCAGGCATCCCGTGCACAGATGAACTGTGCATTTTAGTGCTAAAATGCACAGATTTTTTATTGGAGCACCACATTACTGGATTGTATGAAGAGGCAGCTAACAAATTGTCAGTTGTAGAATCAGAGGAACTTCGGGTTTGGGACGATTCTTTTCTCTTTATTCTTTGAAAGAGTGCCCAGTTTCAGCCCTCGAGAGGTGGTACGAGGGCATCAGGCCTCTCTTCCTACGATATGCATATGGGCAGTGTTGTTGCCACGACAGGGGGTAGGAAGGACCAATGAGTCCTTTGATGACAACTTTTTTTCTTGGTTGTTGTGACAGATCCCAGTCATAGAGGATTACCCTTATGCTGGGATTAACTTCTCGAGAGATCCTGAGATATCGGTACCTTCTAGCGAGGAGCGAGGAGAGATGGGTAAGTTTGNTGTGTCTATTATGTGCAGATGTGGGGCTTGTGCAACCAACGGATTATGCGAGGAAAAGGCGACGTCCTCGGCTAGGGGCAGCACCTGCCACCACAGGGGGACCAGCAGCAGCAGGAGAGCTTTCAGTCGGTGAGGATGATGTAGAAATTTCAATACAAATTAAGTATTTCATGTGATTCTCCTGATCTAACAATTATACACCATTGTTAAATACAGAATCGCTTCTACTATTATTCTTGCAGAAAATTAAACCACGATCACAACCACAATCACAAAGTAAAATATCAAGAACACATAACACAGAAGTTTTACCGGGAAAGCGTAAAGCTAAAAACCCCACTATCATATATTATGTATATCATGAATCATGAAACAATCTCATACAAAA
>SNQJ01S0170716.1:0-15492 GCA_010110895.2 Picea sitchensis | reverse complement strand
CACTAGTGCATGTTTAGTTACAACTAGTACAATTGATCTTAACTCACTTAACTACACTTATAATTCTGTTACAAATCCAACTCACTCAGTTATGAATGAAATAATAGATTAATATTTATTGTCCAATTGAGTTAAGGGAAAAGTAAATTAGACACATGTTTCTTGTTGACTTTTCAACAGCTAAGAGGATTCTGAGACGAGTAGAGCGAAATTTTACATCGCTCACTCACACAATCTCCATGGTAGAGATTGAGGATCTTCCACCATCTATGTAGCCTCGTGTGGTGGGGGCGCCACGGACATGGGTCCAGATTTTTTGGCATTTGGAAAACACCGTTGATTATTACAACAGGGCCCACAGGCCTCGTCCTTAGTTAGGCTGGACTTTTCACGTGCCGAGGGCACTACTTGTATATTTTTTGAGGGCATAAGCCCCGTGACTCGTTACTGGTTGTATTTTTGGGGCGCATGTGCCCACCTATGTACTCTGATGATTTTGATATTATATATGGATTTTTATGTCTTTTTATGTCTTATGGATTATATTTTCCTTTAAAAATGTATTTACATGTGGATGTGTATGTCTTTCTTATATGTGTGCGAGATGTCAATCTAAGATTTGATTATCTAGAGTATCTGTGACTTGATTTAATCTCTTAGGAACATGAAAATATGTAATATAATCAAAGCTTCATTCTAAGAGACGTACCCTAAGGAATCGTCGGTGTAAAGTAGGATCATGAACACGGTAGACTCTATTTAACTGAGACACAACCAATTGAGTGTCTAAATAGACTCAGAGGTGAGAGATACCAAATGAAAGAGCATCACAAAGCAACTCCATAACTGCATTGTATTCGGTGACATTGTTTGTGGTGTCTCCTAAACATATACCTCCTGAGGATAATAACTGGCCCTGTGGTGTAAAAATTACCCAAGTTGCGGAGGCAAGCCTCCAAGTGTGATGGCTAGCGCCATCTGCATACCCAACAAACACCTCTAATTCACTTGACATCTGCCACAGTGACAAAAGATAATATCAAAAATGACACATCCATAAAACCAAAAGAAACCAGAAAGTAATAGTACAAAGACTATACATATGTTACAAAAAGTTACCCAAGGTGACCTACCTATGAGTAATACTTCTTGAGGTAGAGCCCATTTCTAGGCTTCGCCAAAGAATTTCCCTCAAATTATACCAGACGATAAGCGCCCTGTTTTAGAACCTCTTTTATGATGAAAGGTCCAAACCATATGTGTTTGAATTTGCTTGCCCCCAGGGAGTCCCTATCCTGGTCATAAACCAAGACAAGGTCGCCTTCAGAGAAAATCCGAGGATGAACGGACCGATCATACTGACACTTGACTTTTTGTTTGTAAGCCTAGTTGGCCAAGGCCACATCATGACCCTACTCATTGAGCTTCTCAAGGTATAATAACCTCTCTTCAAGTGGAGAAATGTCTAGCAGTAACTATACTGCCAACTTCAGGGACGTTATCTGGCATTCTATAGGCAAGACTGCTTCTAGCCCGTAAACGAGTTGAAAAGGTGAGACACCGGTTGCAGTCTTAATAGATGTTCGGTAAGCCCATAATGTCGAGTATAACATCAAATGCCAATTTGACTTGGCTGAATTGATCGTTCGTTGTAGGATGGTCTTAAGATATTTATTTATAGCTTCCACCTGACCATTCTCTTGGGGGTAGTAGGGTGATGAATGTTCTTTCTGTAACCCAAGATTTGATGTTAATTCGGTCATCATTTGGTTCTGAAAGTGACTTCCATGGTCAGTGACAATATCTCTTGGGACGTCAAGCCTTGTGATTATCTGGTTGAACAAAAAGAGAGTTGCAGTCTCTCCATCATCTTTAAACATTGGCATATCTTCGACCCACTTCATGAAGTAGTCTATGGCTACAATGATATAATGGTGCCCCCTTGTTGAAGGAGGGTTTCATGTAGTGTAATCAATCCCCCACTTGGTGAAGGGACCAACTGTGATAACAGGAAACAAGGGAGCGGGATGTGCCCTCATCTTCCGAGAGAAGATCTGACATGGGTAGCACCTCTTGACTGATTCGATACAATCTTTGATTAACGTTGGCTAGAAGTAACCGGTTCGTAAAATATTTTGGGTTGTTTCCAACCCATAAAAATGACCGCCACATGCTCCAGTATGGCAGTCGTTAAGCATGATAACTACTTCTTCATGAGTGAGACATCGATGAAGGATGCAATATACACCTCGGCAATACAAAGTGTCATTGAGTATGAGATAGTTCTTAGCCTGATGGCATATACGGCGATGCTCATTGCGAGAAGCAGAGGTGAGGCACTTCAAATTTTGGAGATATACAAGTATATCTCCATGCCAGGGATCTGAAGATGCGATCAAAAACATGTCTCCTCTAATAGGTGACTCTTCAGGCATAACCTCACCGGATTCAACCGGAAGTTCTGAGATGAGTTCCGCAAAGACCAGTGACTTTTTGGATTTCGCCAAAACAAAATCTAAGTCAAATTCCTGGAGGACAACTATCCATCTACTGATCTTCCTGCCAATGACGCGTCATGTTAATACGTATTGAAATGGATTCACAATGGCAATGATGGTGGTCTTGTGAAACAAAATATAATGACAGAACCATTGAACAGCATGAATGGCTGCCAACGCCAGTTTTTCAATATGGGAATAATTGAGTTCTGGTCCAACCAGGCCTCGGCTTAGGTAATAAATGGCATATTATGAGAGGAATTCATCCTCCTAAACTAAGACCATACCGATAGTCGACTCTACCGCAACCAAGTACAATAAGAAATATTTGTTATAATTAGGTGGTCGAAGCAAAGGGGTAGTCATGAGGGCATGTTTCAATGCATTGAAAGAGTGTTGAGTGTCTTTGTCCCAATGAAAATGGATGTCTTTCTTTATCAAATGCATAAATCCATTTGTGATCTTGGCATAGTTGGCTATGAAACGCCTCAAAAAGTTCGCTTTTCCCTATAAACTTTGAAGCTGAAGGATTGTACGTGGGGGAGGCAATTGAAGTATTGCCTCCACCTTGAGAGGATCAACCATGATCCCCATTGTTGAGACTATGAAACCAAGCAGTCATCCTGACATTACGCAAAACCTGCATTTGTTTGGATTCAAGCGAATCTGAAAGTAGCGACATCGCTCAAAGATAAGTTGGAGGTGTGTGGGATGATCTGTTCTCTTGCGAGATCGTGATAAATAATCATCTAAATAGGCTTCGACTATATGCTTGAGATCATGGAAAGAAAAAGATATGGCCCGCTGGAAGGTAGCTCCAACATTTTTGAGACCAAAAGGCATCTTACGATAGGAAAATGTACCCCATGGATAGATGAAAGTTGTTTTGTGTTGGTCTTCGGGTTTGATTTGTATCTTATTATATCCCAAAAAACCATCCATGAAAGAAAAATCCTCGCAACTGACGCATTCATCGACTATCTGGTCAATGAATGGTGTGGGAAAATTATCTTTTGGACAGGCTTTGTTCAAATCATGAAAATCCGTACATATGTGAATCATGCCCTGTTTCTTGTTAATCGGCACAAGATTTGACACCCATTGGGTCAAATGGACAAGATAAATAAAACTTGCTTTGAGTAGTTTATCTACTTCAACCTTAATAGATGTTGCTTTCCTGGGATTAACTGGACGAAGCTTCTGCCAAAATGGCTTGGCATCAGGATAAGTTGTGATTTCATGCTCAACTATTTTTGGATCAATGCATGGCATTTCCTCATAAGACCAAGCAAAAACGTCGCGGAAATATTTAAATAAGTATGTGTAGATTTGAATCTCTTTGGGGGAACAGTCAGCTCTGACGAAAACATTCTCCACAACACCAGGGGTTCTGGATATATTAATCGGTATAGTGTCAGTGATAGTTTCCATATTACCCTCGGCGTAAACCTCATGCGTAGCCAAGGGATTGATAGGAAAAGACCTATCTCCAGTCATAGTCAAGGTGAATTCCCTTGCTTCAATTCTGCTTAACTCTGGGAGGAAATATGATCTATGATGCAGATCGTCCCAGGGTTTGTCTGGACTAGTCATTGCTTCAATGATTGCTTCATCTAAGGGAAAGACTAAGTCTAACGAATCGGTATCAACGAGGGAACCTTGAGCCCAAATAGGCTCTAGAATCGGATCTAACTCCTATGCAGGAGTTGGATTGGTGTCAGCTGAAGCTTGTTGCTTATGTCGCGGACAAGGGCATGGACATACCATGGTGTCCTGTCCCTTCCATCGTGGTTGATAGGGAAGGAAGAATCCACGGATCATTGAAGTAAGTCATGCGAAATGATGAAACTTGGAAAATCTCAACCTTATGGTGGTATGATATGAACTTGACATCGCCTTGAGGAGGCGGGTAATCGAAAGTACCCATCAAAGGTGGGCACAAACCAACCCCTACGTTGATGATGCCTGATTAAGGATTATCAATCATTGGGACTGCGCCCCCAATGAAGGGTCAGGTCGAGAAAAGGAGAATTGATCAATGGTCATGATCTGGCCCTCGTGTGGAAACAACAAGACCCAGAAAACTGTAGCGACCACCGCCTGCATGGCATAGTTCCAACTCCTACCTAACAAGTGATTGTAGTTGATGGATGCGTCGACTACTTCTACCTCGACGCACACGGTTTTCCCTCCTAACTGCACAAGGAAAGAGGGGATGATGCCATGTGGTCGGAACGAACAACCATCGAAAGTGGTAAGAAGAGTAGGTGATGGAGACAAAATGGGTTGGCCAATGGCCTTCCAACATGCCAACGACATGACGCATGTCGAGGTGCCCTCATCAACCATCGTGCGAAAAATGTTCCGAGTAAAATTTTTCGTGGGGTAAGCCACTACTATTTGAAATTCTACGTGGTAAGGGAGACGAGGTTTTAAGTCAGTTTTATCTAGCATGATTGTACCCATATTACAAGTCTCGACAGATCCTAAAGCGGATAACAAAGCTTTCCTTTGGGAAGGGCAGCTTTGGAGGACCTCCAAAGTGGACATCACACAAGGGGTTTGAGACAAATCCTCCAATACAGAATATTTTTGGGCAGCCCTTGCATTTAGGTTGTGAGAAGCTTTCTTGAATGCACCTTTTGGGATGCGCATCATTATTTCTTTCAAATTCTTCTTGATCTGGAGAGGAAGAGATGGGATTTTATCTTCTTTACCTTTCTCAGAGGTGCTTGGCTTACTGTAGTCATGTGCTCTAGTCGATATAAAAGCATCACCTTTCATCATATACGCATTCGCGGATGCAGGATTGTTCGAAGACGGAGAGGGTCCTTGACTACCCCCTTCTGCGCTTGTAGAGGCTTGGGTTAGGTTTTTCCCATGTTGGAATGGTTTTGTTAACATAGCAGGGGGATGTTGTGACACAAACTTTTGGGCCTCTGCAACCTGAGGGCACTAGTGGATCGGGTGGTCTTCCACGCATAGGTTACACGGATACTTTGCCTTCCGTTTCTCGGTGTTTCCCCAGCCAGCATTATTAGTTGGTTTCTTATCCCCCTTACCCTTCTTACGTTGTTTTTTCTTTCCATCAGGTTGTTGGGTGGCCTTCATATTTGTTGATTGTACACTGTGTACATCCGACGTTTGGGTAGGGGGATCAGCTGAAACAGTAGTTTGGTTGCCCACTGTGTGTTGTATAGACAATTGTTGCAAGTGTTTTGTCAGTTGTTCAGCAAGCTTTGTTTGTGCTGAATCTACAATATAATCAGCATGTGGTTTATCTCTCTGTCTAGTTTTATAAAGTATGGATTGTGGTGCATCCGGAAAAATATCATACAGTAAACCAGACTGAGAATAAATTAGCTCAAGGTGTTGAGCTCTCATGATGGCATCTTCTTCGGAAAACACTCTCAACGTTGCGACATCTTTGGATAGTTGTGGGACCAAAGACTTAAGGAACCACTCAAGTAGTAATTCTGGTGGGACTGGTACCTTAATCAAACTCTTCTGGCATCTCCATTCTCAGATTTGATCAGAGATATGGTTCGCTTTTGTCTGTTTGAAATTAGCCAGCAATTTTGTATCGGTGTCGTATCTCACGGGTAATTGGAAATGGTTTAGGAATTCCATTGCCAATTCGCCAAAGGAAGAATATCTCGAGCGGTCGAACTCGATGTACCATTTTGTAGCACTCCCAATGAGAGTGCATTGAAACAATCTCAATTGTATGGAGTCGTCTTTCAACGAATTAGATGAACACCAAATATGGAAGGTGGTCACATGATCCCCTGGATCTTCGTTAGTCTTGGCTTTGAACTTTGGTATGTTCGAAGGCAATTTTGTCGGCATAGGGGGCCAACTTGGATTGTGACAGATGGGTTCATTCAACAACCTTGTCAAGTCTGGAAAATGTAAGATTGCCAAGAAAGGTATTTTTGGTTGTTGTTGATGATAACCATGCAAAAAGGGGCATGGAGTTTGACTGGCACCAGGTTTCCAAGAAAAGTTAGGTTGTTGGTCGGGGTTCTGGTAAAAACCATGGCCATGACCAATGTACGGATTTTGCATTTGAGGAGACATCATCGGCTGATTCCTGAAATAGGACGTAGATGGTTGGGCGTTCATTACATTCGAAGGACTTTGGGAAGGGTTGCCCCATGTCGATCCCATGGGCATAGGTATTCCACCTTGCCCGGGGTTCCATTGGTTGTTAAACGAATTGCCCCAGGGAACTGATCCTTGCCAAGAATTCCAAGGTCCTGATGCAAAAGAAGTTCCTGGGTTTGCCCCCTGTGTAGGAATAGTACCCTGCAAAGTATTAGGTTGGCCATAACCGGGGTTACCCGCAGTCGAGAAAGCATCTGACAAGAAAGCGTTGTTACCAAACGCATCGAACAAAGAAAACAGTGTCGACCCTACCGGCAAAATATGAGAAGGTGGTCCTTGACTCCCTACTCCAAGTGAACTATGGTGTGTGTTTGGCCCGGTGGATTGTTGGTGGGTACCGCCGAGCGAAGGGGATGAATGAAGTATATGACCACCCCTGTAAGGGAAAGAATTAAAGGGAGTTGAAGTGCCCCCCATAGGCCCTTGCAGAGGAGCGTTAGAGCTCCCTACCCCCAGACCTGAAGTCTGTAAAGTGGAGTAGGATAGTACAGGGCTTGTACCTGAGCTAGGCATCCCGTATGAGAACAGAGGGCCTGTCGCACTCTGTGTGAAAGGAGTAGTGGTCGCCGCTAAAGACGAGATCATATCACTTCTCGAGGTAGACGCAGTCGATACCATGGTGTTTCGGAACGGTGATAGTGAGTTAGGAGGTGGAACACCCCTGTGGTGACAGTCGTAGTGGGAATAGAAGAATTCCCAGAAGAAGTGGCAGCATTTGTTTCCATTGCTGCGTGTTACACTATTTGGCGCCCATAAGGATAAATTTGTATGATGATGGGTGTCGAAAGATCAGTGGTTGGAGTTTCAGGTGGACCGAGAGCTTCCGCTCCAAGGTCTGAAATAGTTGGTTCCTCCGAATGTTGGTCGGGCACAGTTTCCTGTGACCCGGTCACTTCAAAAGACCCTTGTTGGTCGAGCTTTCACCTTAGCGGTGGTGGGGGTGGCTCCAGTGTAACCGGCGGTAGGCCAAGAAGCCTTCCTGACCGGTGGAACTTGTGATCCTCCATTGTGTGAGAAGATAAAAGACACACTAGGGATTTCTATTTGTTCAAAAACAACATACACTAGAAAAAAGACCCTGCAAGATAAAGCAAGCAAACACTAAACTAGTTGGAAGAACAGTTACAACAACCAACATTAGAGCAACTTACCGGTGCAAGTGCAACTCGAACATGGAAGCACCCTCTGAGTATACTATGCAAAGCGTGGCCCTATGTTTGTCCTAGGTACCGTGGTATACCCCTACAGTCACCTGTGTATATCTCTAAAAAACATAGGCAACTTAGGTTTTCAGTGTGCGAACAGTCACCGGGCAGGTACAGTCGACAGTTGGGTAGACCACAATGAGTAGGGTACTGAGCCCGAAACCTGTCAAGGGTATCAAAATCAAGTGGTCTGGAAGACAACTAAGGACCTCGAACAGATTTGAGACCCACGAAGCTCCGTGGAAAATGCAATCGACGAAATCCCAACACAAGCCCTTTATATGTGTTCTCCACTACGATTGGTCTGGCTTTGGAGGGGTTATCTTCGCTACCTTTCCACACGCGACCTCGTGTTTAGCCCTTTTTTTAGAGGGGGGTCCCAGATAACTTTCACAATACTGTACTTTTAACACTCCCTAGCACAGACTCTTATGTATGTTTTGCAGGCTTGCAGAGTTTCCTCTCCAACCTAAATCAAGGCTCTAGCCAAGACTAATTGATGGACCCTACAAACATAAAGTCTAGTTTATTTTAATTAATCATTAATTTTTTATGGCTTGTCTTAAGTCAAAGGTTATGAAAGTGAAACTAATGATGTTTTAGAGACGAAAGAAAAATAAACAGAAAGTTGGAAACAAAATAACTTCTTCTTGACACAATTCTTAATCAACTTTTCAAACTAAATTTTTTTCCAAGATCTTTGAATAGCAAACTCAAAACAGGATTCCACTCGACTACGAGCTACTTATTGTCCTAAGTAAACAACCAAGAACTTATGAAAGAAAAACTTTTCCCGGTTATTAATGCAAACCAATAACTACTTAACCAAACAAAGAAATAAAAGATTTTTTCTTATTTGAATGCTCACAAAGCAAAAAGGAAAAATATCGACAAGTAAAGACCAAGAAAACTTTTGGCCTAAGCACAGATTGCAAAGAGTCACTTTACAAATAACACACAAGCATATTAAAATTGACTCTCACACTTGTCTAAAAACCCTATAAAAGGAAAATTTTGAGGAAAACTTTTGAATGAAAAAGAAAGTTATTGTTGTGATCAGACCTAAGTTGTTGATTGTTATGACATAGACCATGAACCCTGAGAGGTATAACTCTTGACAAGGAAAAGGATGACTGCCTCTCCTTGAAAACAAAATTCTCAATGGGCACGCAGCTGACAGTTCAATAGCTAGTGTGTGCACGCGAGCTGTAAAAGGTCAGAGCATGTGTACACGCATGCATACCTTATGCAGGCCGTGTGTACCTCTACAACTCTTCAAAAAAATGAAAAGATAATCAATCAAACACTGGCAGAGACCACTGGTATTGAGAACCAAAATCTCTTGAAGACTCAAAAACTTACTTTGTCAGAAAAGAAAAACAATCCAAGGAAAATTTCATAGAACAAAACCAATCTGAAGTGGTAGCTAAGCTACAAACTACAAAAACAAAGACCATAATGAGTTTCAAAAAAACCCTGAGAAGGATCACTTCTGATAGGGAAGAGGATGACTGCCTCTTTAATAAAAAAATTATGAACTTGCTACTGTCACTTCATCAGCTAGTGTGTCCACGCGAGCTGTGTGAAGGTTGGGCACATGTACACACATGCAAGCCTTATATAGGTTGCGTGTACCTCTATGACTTCCCGTAAAAGAAAATGCAGCCAAGCAAACTAAGCAAGAAGAACTGGTATGGAAGACCAGAATCCCTGCTAGCTCGGACTTTTGCAGAAACTCTAAAAACAATTAATGAAACCAATTTTTTTTTAAATACCCAAAAAGACTCCCAGAAAACCCTAGAGATCCCCAGTATGGTTGCCAATTCTGTTGTGGGTGGGAATCCCTCCTACGGACTTAGCATTTAAGGGCTCTAATCATGCATGTGGAAAATGACCATTTCAAAGGCCTCTACTCTTTGTTATTCTCCCAACACAAAACCCCACATTCATGCAATGCAAAGGTGTAAATGAGATTTGGTGACTCTACCTTAAGTCCTTCGTTTGATGTCTATCCTTTCTTTCACTCACTCTTTGATTGCAAGCCTCCTCCCAAAGCTGACTTGCATTCACACATGAACAAACAAAAAGCTGCGAACATGCATTTCATATACTAATTGTTGGGTTAGTTGTGACAATATCATAAGAAAAAAATTCAACTCGAACACATGATATGGCAGGATGGGAAAAGTATTCATTTTTGTACTAATCTTCACAAGAGTAAACTTACAATATGTGGTTGTCACTACTCCTCGAAACTGGTCCTGGGCTCCTTTTCAACTGTCCTCCAACTGCTTTTCTCTATACTTCTTTTTGCACAAGGATGGCTAAATGTTGGGACAAGGGGAATGCTCAATTGGATATAGTCTCTTTACTATGATTTTCCTCTCTTTCAAATGGGACCCTTACGCCTTATTTTACAGGCTAGAAGGAGCTAGGTATTTAGTCGAATGATCGGCCATTCATGGCCAAAAGGTTTAGTTAACTTCCCCAAAGATGTGTGTTATGTCAGCAAATTTCCTTTTTTCATGCTTTTTTAAGTGCACGTGGGTTGTATTGGGGCAGCTAGCATGTACACGCGTGCAGTAATGGACCAGGGTGTGTCGTCTTTTATAAAGGGGTTTTTTAAGAAGAGTTGTCCTATAGTGTTTTGGAAAAGAAGGAGTCTAAGATGGCCTGATTCCAGGTAAATATGTCTGGTGCAAATTAGGGTTATAACACACCCTCGCACATGGGATGAGAGCCTTCCCTATGTCCATCATAGCTACAATCGATCCCTAAATAACTCAGCCGTCCACAGCCCCTTTCAGGTGGGGTTGGGATTCCAACCATTGGGTCCCATAGATGTTTCACTTCCCCTTGTGGTCACCTCGACCGACTCATCTCCTACTCCAATTGAAGCAAAAAAAGCCACCCGGTTCATTGAGCGGATCCACCACATCCGCCAATAGGTTCAGGATATCCTACAGAAGTCCAATGACAAGTACAAACAACGCCATGATCAACATCGGGTGCCACATAAGTTTCAAGTGGGCGACAAAGTTTGGTTGCACTTGCCGAAAGAACGCCTTACAGGACCCCGTCGGAAGCTTCGCCCACTCCATTATGGACCGTACACTACCACCAAGGTCATGGAGGATAATTATTTTGAGCTCAACATTCCTCCTTTGGCCTGCACCCAGTTTTCAACATGGATCTCCTTCACCCTTATTTCCCACCATTATTGGACACCTTAGAAGTAGCAGAACAGTTGACACCAACAGAGCTCAACCATGGATACATAAAACAGGAATCCAATGATAATATTGTGGACACATAGATCAAGTGAACTCGACTACAAAGGATCCATCTTTATCGAGTCGTCAAGCAGGGTAGCTCCTGCACCAAGGCAAGTGGCTCACCCGGGGCCAAATTCAGCAAAACTTTCTTCATATGATGGGGGACCTCAACCCAATGGAGACCATTTCTTCCTAAGGAGGGATTATTGATCTAGATAGATATCTATGGCCACCCACCTTTTCCAACTGGCTCAAAACAGTTTTCTGACAATTTTGGCAATTTACTATTTTTAGCAGTTTTAACTTCCGGGGCCATTTTGAGGGCCTAAATGAAGGTTTTTCAGGATCAAGATGCTTATTAATAATCAAAAGCATGATTGAGCCCCCAAAATTAATCTCCTTGACTATACCTTTCCAAAGGGTTATCACACGCCTAAAATGAAGATCGTATGCAAAAGTTACAACCCTGAGAAGTTGATGTACTAACTTACCCAAACAAGGCCCACATGACTTTTGGCGCTTCATCTCCTAGGGTTAGGTTTTTGGATGTATAGGTTTTTTGGAATTCTTGTTTATTGTAAAAATGCCTTCAGAGCCTCATTGGAATCTTCTTCTGGCAAATGCGCGCAGTCGTCACATCTTTTCTTAGATATAAGCCGCCACCATTCCAACAAGCTTGTTTCCGCTGCATTTTACGGTTTCAGTTTATTTCGTTATAGAATAGAAAACCAGTTTTATTGTATCTCTCTTATTTTGTGTTAACCACCTGTTAATAATTTGTATTCATTATGTTCTCCTCATAAAATCTAGATCAGTGGTATCAGAGCGATCCGCTCCTTGTCATCTTAATGCATGTCCCCAATGAGGTCAGAGTACAAAGAGTTGGGTCTCGAGATTGTTTCTCTTGAGGACAGAAGCTCTCGCACGCCCAAGAGACCTCTCATGGTAGGAGAAAAGAAACATGATGGGACAGGAGATCCTTTCAAACTGTTGATTGAGGAATCCCTCATGCAAAAGAGGAATGAGATGATGGATAGTTTCACGCAAATCCTTCAGCAACTACCAACAAGCGACGCATATTCTTCGAACAGAAGTATCACCCCCTTCAAGGTACAAATAAACTTCGATATTCCTATATTTGAAGGCCAGATAGACACAGATGTTGTAGACAAGTGGTTGAATCTACTAGAAGGGTATTTTTTTGTCCATAACTTTTTGAATAGAGAAAATAATACTTTTGCACTCCTCAAACTTGTTCCCCATGTCAAAGATTTGTGGGAAACTTTCTGTGAGAAAAAGGAAACAGAGGAAACCTCATTATTTTTAGTCACGACCACCTGGGAATCCTTCAGGGATGCTATTAAGGAACAATACTACCCTGTCGAAAGTTATGATGACATGTATATCAAATGGACCACACTGCGACAAGAAAGAGACCAAGCAATGCTAGATTTCACAAATATCTTTCATAGCTTACGCACCAAGCTAGGTATCAAAGATTCAGAGTGACATTCGGTTCTCAAGTATCGCAGTTCTCTACATAGATACATCTGGACTGAAATGGAATTTTTGGATATCTCATCCTTAGGCGCAGCCTACCGATATGTCATCAAAATTGAGAAGAAGCTCAAACAAAAGACGCGGCAATTTGGGCCTCGGAACCCCTCACAACAAAAGCCGAAAAAGGGTGGCCCCAAACCAAAGAACAAAGGACAGAGCAAAGATGGGCAGTATCAGGACAACCAGTCCAAGCCACAAGCAAAGAAGGACACCAGAAACACAAAGAAAGATACCAGGAAGTGGTGCGACTTCCATAAGAGCCCTTGGCATAACACTGTTGAATGTCACTCAAAGCAATCATTGTTGGACGAAGTGAAAGCCTCTGAATCATATGCAGATTCTGACTCTGAGCTAGAACCAGAAAGGGGAAGATGAATCATTGACGTGGAACCCAGTTCCACTGTTTCTACCACCAAGCTCCGGCCTCGTGAACCAGACAAACCAGAAGAAGGAGAGTGCCTCTTCCATTCACAGATGTGGGTAAAAATCACCCCGTTGCACTTCATCATTGATAGTGGTAGCCAGAAGAACCTCATCTCACCAGAGGTCGTCAAGCGGCTGGCCCTGCCAAAAACTTTGCACCCACAACTCTACACCATTGGATGGCTCTGCCAAGGAAGCGATCTTCGCGTCAACCAACCGTGTCGACTATTGTACTGCAGCAATCCCTTCAAAGACGAGGTAATATGTGATGTTGCTCCTCTCGAAGTTTGTGATGTTCTTTTGGGCTAACCTTATTTATGGAAGCGTCATGGTGTATATGAGTCTAGGCCTCGTAGTGTTATTATTACTTTGAACATGAAATTGTACAGAATACCAGAGGCAGTCCCACCTAGTGTTAATTCCTTGATCTATGCTAAGCAATGCAGGAAGGTCATCTCTCAAACGGGGAAGCTTGTCTTCTTCATCACTCGCACTCAGAATAAGCGAAAGATCCCAGCCATATCCAGGGTCTCTGCGGATGACCTCTCCACACAACAGAAGCAAGTAGATAAGGTCGTGGAAGAATACTCGGATATCTTCTCCTCACCTACAAGGGTACCTCTGCACTGCCAAGTCAAGCACCCGATCAATATGACCCCTGGTGCACTGCTTCCCAATGGGCCAATCTATCACTGCTCTTTGTTAGAGAATCTGGATATCAAGCGACAGATCCAAGAATTGCTCCACAAGGGGAACATCCATCCCATCTCATCACCTTGCGGGAGCCCAATCATACTGGTACAGAAGAAATATGGAACCTGGCGAATCTATATTGATTATCGTGCTCTGAATAAAATCACAGTCAGAAACTGGTACCCGATTCCCCGAATCGACAACCTCCTTGATCAACTCATGGGGGCCAAATAATTCAGTAAGATTGATCTGAAGTCTGGCAACCACCAGGTCCCGATAGAATAGACAGATGTATGAAAGACTGTCTTCAAGTCAAAGGAAGGCCTTTTTGAATGGTTGGTCATGCCTTTTGGTTTGAAAAATTCTCCAGCCACTTTCATGAGGATGATGGATGATATCCTGCGACCATTCACGAATACTTTTGTAGTGGTGTATCTGGGTGACATCCTAATTTACAACAATACTTGGGCCGAACACTTACGGCATATTCAGTCGGTTCTGCACACCCTCAACAACACAAGCTATACACCAACTTGGAAAAATTCTCCTTCGACATGGACAGGGTCCAATACCTGGGCTACATCATTGATCAAAATGGTGTACATGTGGATCCAACCAAGATCCAATTCATCCATGAATGGCCAGCCCCAACAAAACTAACTCAGCTCTGGAGCTTCTTGTGCCTTGCCAATTTCTACCGCAGGTTCATGTTGGGATTCTCCCATATTGCATGGGCCCTCAGCCAAATAAACAGGGGTGGTAGTAAGGATAAATTGTGTGGGGTCGGTCCCAACAAAAAGTGTTCGATTATTATAAGCAGCACTTGTGCTCAACCCCAGTACTTTCACTACTAGACCTGCAGCATCCCTTTGAGATCGAGACAGATGCTTCAGACTATGTTGTCGACATTGTTCTCACTCAGCAAGGCCACCCCATGGCCTATCATACTAAGACATTGTCAGATACTGTCTGTAAGTACCCTACTTATGACAAAGATATGTAATCCATTGTCCAAGCCTACCACCAGTGGAGACATTACATTCTTGGGAAGGAGACAGTCATCCATAGTGATCATAAGACACTGCGGTTCATGCAGACACAGGGAAAATTGCAGAATGACCACCATCAAAAGTGGTCCACATACTTGCAGCAATTCCACCTCAACATCAAGTACAAAATAGGAAGCACCAATCGCATCATTGATTGCCTCAGAAAACCTCCAGTGGTGGCACTCACCACGGTGCTAGACTCTTGCGGCCATGAGACATCTGGATGGCCCCAACTCTATGAAACGGACTCTGACTTCACCACCACCTACGAAATGTTTGGTGAAAATGTAGTTGTCAACAATTTCAATATTCGGGATGGGTTGTTGTGTCATCTGGGCCATATCTGTGTTCCATCAAGTGAGTGAGCAAAGATGATCTAGGAAGCCCACTACAATCGGGTGGCAGGACACTTTAGCGTTAAAAAGACAGTGGAGATGCTACAGAAACATTTCTACTGGTTGAAACTTCTACATGAGGTCAGCAAGTATATCAGGTCTTGCACTATCTGCGCTATTTCCAAACCGACCACTAAAAAATGAGTCTTGTACACCCCTCTTCCTACTTCTGACAGGCCATGGGAATCCATCTCAATGGACTACATGTCGGGCCTCCCGTCCACCAA
>SNQJ01S0170712.1:0-20589 GCA_010110895.2 Picea sitchensis | reverse complement strand
CAAAAGAAGAAAATGAATATATGTCTCGAATACCATATGTTAATGCAGTAGGAAGTCTAATGTATGCAATGGTTAGTAAAAGGTCAGACATTTCACATGCAGTTGGGGTTGTCAGCATGTATATGGAAAATCCAGGTAAAGAGCACTGGGAAGCAGTGAAATGGGTGCTTCAATATTTGAGAGGCACAAGTGATTACTGTATCACTTATAATAGTGGTTGTGAATTAGTATGTGGATATGTTGATTCTGATTTTGTAGGTGATTTGGACAAGAGAAGGTCGACTTAAGGATATGTCTTTACTCTTGCAGGTGGAGCTATTAGTTGGATTTCAAAGCTACAAAACATTCTTGCTTTATCCAGTACAGAAGCAGAATACATAGCTGCTTCACATGCTTGCAAAGAGGTAGTTTCGTTGAAAGGTTTGTTTGGTGAGTTTGGAAGGATGCAGGACAAAGTAAAGTTACTTTGTGATAGTCAAAGTATTATTCACTTGGATAAGAATCCAACATACCATAGTAAAACAAAACATATACCTATCAAGTACCATTTTGTAAGACAGGTCATCGATGAACGTCGAGTCTCTCTTGAGAAAGTGCATACAAAAGATAACTACGAATACATGTTCACAAAACCAGTGCTTTTAGAGAAGCTACAATGGTGCTTGGCTTATCTTGGCTTGTAGAAAAGGTGATGAACAAAAGAAAGGAACAAGGTATCAGGTTAATTGTTTTCAAGGTGGAGATTGTTGGAATTTGGTGACAATGAATTCCCAAGAATAGTTTTTAGATCCTATTATTCTGAATTGGTTGTAACTAAATGAGACCAAGGATAGGAGCGCATTCAATGAATTAGTTTCTTGTGTAAATTGTTATAAATTTGTGTATGCCCGTAGAGGCTGAGAGATATGTATGAGTGAAGCTGTAGTAAATCTCCTTGATCTGAATAATAAGACAACTGATACCTTCGCGCTTGGTGGACGTAGCCCAAATCTTGGATGAACCACATAAATCCTTGTGTAAAATGTTTAATCTATTTTCTATATTAATCCGTTGCATATTAGCTCGTTAATGGTGGCTGAAGGATGAAAATCTCCCTCCCCCTTCGGTCGGTCAATGTCTGTCGCTTTGGTTTATCTTGGCGTACAACGTTCTTAGCTATTATAAACGATGCACTCTTGCGTTTCCATGATGCAACATCTATTTGAATGGGATGCATGATCCCTACTTTAGTTTGGGTGATAGGGTGAGTGGAGAAGGGAATTTCTATTGGCATAGGAAAAGCATAAGCTAACCATGAGAAAGCCAGAGCTCTAGCTAAAGTAAAAAGAGTAATCAAGGCCTTGATGGAAATAAAAATTGTGTAACTAAATTGAACCATGGCCAGTGAGGTTGAAGCCAATGTGTCACCTTTGTTGGGTAGCAACTGTGGCCAGTGGGGTTGAGGCCAACCTGTCACCTTTGTTGGATAGCAGCTGTAGTATTTCCACACAACAACGACCTACTTCCTACGGACTTCACTGGCATCAAGATGAGTTCTATATTTGGAGGAAAATCCCCTTGTACCTCGTGAAAGAATATCATTGGGAATGTAAGAATTCTCTTACCTCGTGAAACAATCTCATGGTGAAGCAAAGCTAGTGATTCAACTTTACCCATTTTGTTTTCCAATCTGTACCTCTTAGTACAGTTTTAAGGGTGTAATCCCCACTTAAGGCCTTGAAACCTAATCTAACATTTGTTTAATTAATCTTTCGTCATTTTCACACCTTTGAAACAGGGGAGTAAGTCTTAAGGTTTTCTTTGCCAATTCTTACTTCCTTATAATTTTGTTGTAGCCTAGACCTTCTACAAAATGAATTTTTTTGGGTGATTGTTTCCGGGAATATTTGTCCAAAATTTCGTAAGAAATTGTTAGATCTCGAGATTTGAGTAATTACTTATGTGTAATCTAAGTACCCCATAGATTTTTTAACATGCTATATCTATTTCTACATTCAGAAATAAATTTTAAACAACAGAAAATAGTAATTTCATACAAATTTATATCAAGAAATTGAAACTAAAAAAATAATTTCCTAGAACAATTAAGCAATGCAGTTTTTCGAACTTGCTTTTCAAAGTTTCAAATATTAAGTAACCACAATAAATAATGTAACAAGATATAAACAATAAAAAATTTATGGAGATTCGTTTTTTTCTTCCTTGTCCAGTATTGAAATATGCTTATGAAGCTCATGAAGCACCCGTGTAGTGCTTTTGAAGTCATGAAACACCCGTGTACTCTAAATTTAATTAAATAATCTCTCATTTTGCAACATGGAATACTTTTACGTTACGGTTGATGCAGTTTTTGTATGCCCAAGGTCAGAGTAAATGCAGTTTTTGTCAGACTATTGGATTGATTCTTGTTATCCGAGTTACCTATGTTTTTAGTTATCGATGAAGTAATATATTTGAAGATATTATCATTAGTCCGTAGCAGCTTTGGGTTAGAGTCAAACTTGACTATACTTTTTAGCTAGAGTCAAATTTTATTGCTTTTTATTATTTCATGTTGTTTTTTCTAAGTTTTCTTAAAAATGTTTGTTAACCATTTTTTTTTTTTAAATCAAAATGATATTTTGAACTTCTGAAAATTTTTAGTTGATCTTTTTATTGGCTCAAAGATGGTGATGTCACGTAATTGCTCCTAGTATATATGAAATATTTTTGACTATTTGTTAGATGGAATAATTCATTCCCAAATACGTGATTTTAAAAAATCCTTAAATAGCCACATCCGACCATATTGATTTAAGTGACAGCCATATTAATTGAATATTGACACCCATATTAATTCATGTGTTGATTTCTTATGCTTCTTCCAAAATGAGCACCTTTACCTTCAACTTTACAGAATATGTTGCATGCACCCTCCACCTGGTAGGAAATCATTGCCTTCCAGTTTTACTACATTCATCTTCAACTTAGTAAGAGATTTGTGTACCTTAATTGGCATTAGGGTCTCTATATGAATTTTCCTTTCCTTTGCCCTCTAAAAGCTTTGGATGAGCAAATAATCTTCCCACTATTAAGAATGAAAATAACATTGCATAAATTCAGGTTGGGTGAGCAATATCATGATGATTGCTTCGTGTGACTTCAATAAATAGTACTAGCTTGAGTGGTCCACTCAACCCCAAAGACAATGAAAATTACAAAAAATATAGAGTTTGAGCATAACTTGTGCATACACTTGTTCTTGATCCCTTGTCTAACTGACTTAGAGGACGTTGGGTGAATCCTGATGCATGTAGCAACGGGGAGAGAGCATAGGAGTATTCATCTTCATATAATTCTCGGTGATTACTAGAACGAGTTGCAGGTGCATCAATAGAAGCACCAATGAGTTGCACCCATTTATGTCATGGAAAAAATGCATATTCAATTAAACTGGGTTGTGATCATAATCATTTTCATACCCACTCTCCTTGCATCACCTTCCTTGAAACATTTGTGGATCTATTGAGGCCCATGGTTGTGTTTGTTGATTGAGATGAACAACCAAAACATCTCTCTTTGGCTCCTACCACACCTTCCCAAGCTCCTCCTGGGATATAATGATGAGAGACTAATACTCACCTCTCCCTAGTTAGCTCCACTCTTCCTACTCCCTGCCTAGAGTTGAAGCATCACCGATGCAGATTCTCCTACCAATCATTATTTTCAACTAGGCCAGATCCAAATGTTGTTTTGGACGGATCCCTATAGGGAGCTTCTCTGGGGGTCGTACAACAACAACTTTGAGAGGACATACAAATGTGAATTGGGAATGAGTCAAGGTAAAGGAATAGGGAGATAGAGACACCTCATTCTTCGACTAGAGAGAAAAAGAAAGAGACAGATTCCACATTCCTCGATTCCGTTAGTTCTACACCTTGGGATAGTTTTTTTAGCACTAAGGCTGGAGGGATTCTTCCACTCTCATTACTCAACATGAATTCAATTGCTTCATATTATTCAATTCGTACATATCCTTGGGAATGGTTCCCTCTAGTTGATTACTTGACAGATCAAGGTACTCCAGATTTAACATATCATCCAATGATGTGAGTATGCTACTAATAAGCTTATTGTTTGAAATGAAAACGTAATCAAGGATTAAATTCCCACAAAAATAATTGGGGAATCAACCTGTGAAATTGTTGAACAATAACTACAACGAGTGGAGTTTTGGAAGATTTCCTAAATAGGTGGGGATGTCATCAGATATGTTGTTTTTTACCAAAACAAGAGTTACAAGATGGGAGGACTCAAGAATACGGGTTTACTAGAACAATATTTTCCAGATGGGAGGAATTGAGAATATGGGGATATTACCCATGAGTTTGTTTTGGTACAGAACTAAATTTGGGACAAACCAAAAAAACCTAGTTATTCTAGAGTGTTTGAGCTCAAACGATTGTTACTTGCCAACAACTCTACAAGAATTGACATATTTTCTAATGAGGAAGGAATCTTACCCATCAAGAAATTATCTGATATATTTAGGTTCGTTAGCTGCTTCATATATCCCATGAGATTCTATTGTTGTTCAGTGTCAAGATGGACAACCGACAATGATTTCCAATGCTTGCTAGAGAGTCGATTCAAATCCAAGTTCAAAGAGGTTAAATTATGTAGTTTTCCAATGGAATTCTGAAGCAACACCATAAGCTAGTGGAGAGGAGTGAATTTATGTGCATTCCATGAAGTAGAACCATAAGTTGGTAGAGAGGCATGTGGAGGTTGGTGGAGGATTAAAAAAAGCATCCAAGTGTATAGATGCATTTGCATAGATCGATGCATGTTTACATAGAATGTTTATAGATGTATGTGCATAGATTGATGCATGTTTACATAGATAATAAGTTGAGAGAGGTCACATGTGATGGATGGCTATTAGAGAATTACACATCCAATACGATTATCCATAGTTGTCTTATTAAACCACTTACGAGTCCAAAATTATCTTATTAAGCCACCTATGAGTCAAGAAGTAGGGTAGCATGCCTAATGAGGATTACTAGCATATCAATTAATGGTTATGATAAAAATATTAAGTCATGTCTCTTAAACTACAATTTGATAGTATTTTTATTTGAATCTTGGTATTTTACTAGAATACAAGTATCATCATTAAAATCCGAATATCTATTGGTCGCCTAGAATAAATTTTGAATTCCAAAGCTCTCCTAGTCACCTAGAACAAAGTTTTATAGAATTAAAACTTTCTTCAACTTAGATTGCACATATTGTGCATACTTTAATACCATAAAGTCCAAATTTTTCATGGATGTTTGTGATCCAAAATGGATCCGAATTGAAGAGTGGATAAGACTTAGTAATTGCAAAACAAATTGACAAGCATAATGTATTATGTAATAATCCACATAAAAAAATGCAAATAAAAAGTTAAATAAAAATAATTAAAATGACAATGAGAGAAGGATAAGTAATGGGAAGTGAAGAGCCATGGTTGTTGGCCTTCCCTTACCCCCTAGTTGTCCCTATTTCTTCACTCTCTCTCATACTCAAAGTGATTTTTGGCCAAGGAGGAGGAGAGAATTGTAAAAACTTACAGACTTGAAGAAGAAGAATATTAAGCTCCATTCATCTGGTTTTCCCATCTGGGTCCCAGGGTTAAAATCTTGTCTCATTGAGTTAGTTCCTTTGTGTACTAAGTATGGTTAAATTAGCCATTATGTCTTATTATATCTTGTTGGTTATAGTTTGAATGGATTATTTGTATCTTAATGAGGGCATGTAGAGAAACTTGTTGTATATTGTTTTCATTATTGAGTGTGTGAGTACATTGGTAATGGTGAATAGACTTTCAACCTGTAATATTTTTGACTATTTGTGAGAGGGAATAATTCATTACCAAATACATGATTTTAAAAAATCCTTAAATAGCCACATCCAACCATATTGATTTAACTGACATCCATATTGATTCAATATTGACACCCATATTAATTAATGTGTTGATTTCTTATCCTCCTTCGAGAATGAGCACCCTCACCCTCCACTTTACAGAATATGTTGCATGCACCCTCCTCACATCACTGTCCTTGAAGAATTTGTGGATATGTTGAGGCCCGGGATTTCGTTTGTTGATTTAGGTGAACAACCACAACATATTTGTTTGGATCCTACCACACCTTCCCAAGCTCCTCATGGGATTTAATGATGAGAGAATAATACTCACCTCTCCTTGGTTAGCTCCACTCCCCCTACTCCCTACCTAGAGTTGAAGCATCACTAGTACAAATTCTCCTACCAATCATTATTTTCAGCTAGGCCATATCCAAAATTGTTTTGGGTGGATCCCTATAGGGGGATTCTCTGGGGTCGTACAAAAAAATTTGAAAGGACATAAAAATGTGAATTGGGAATGAGTCAAGGCCAAGGAATAGCGAGATAGAGCCACCTCCTTCTTCGACTAGAGAGAAAACGAAAGAGACACGTTCCACATTCCTCTATTCCGTTAGTTACGCACCTTGGGATACTTTTTTAAGAAATTAGACCAAGGGATTCTTCCGCTGTCATTGCTCAACATGAATTCAATTACTTCATATTATGCAGTTGAGTTATCTCCTTGGGAATGGTTCCACTTCCCTCTAGTTGATTACTTGACAGATCAAGGTATTCCAGATTTGGCATATTATCCAATGATTCAAGTATGCTACCAGTAAGCTTATTGTTTGAAATGAAAACATAATCAAGGCTTGAATTCTCACCAAAATAATTGGGTAATGTCCCTGTGAAATTGTTGAACAATAACTACAAGGAGTGAAGTTTTGGAAGATTTCCTAATTAGGCGGAGATGTCAGTAGATTAGTTGTTTTTTACCAGAACAAGAGTTACAGGATGGGAGGACTCGAGAATACGAGTTTACCACAACAAGATTTTCAATATGGAAGGAGTCGAAAATATGGGGTTATTCCCTGTGAGTTTGTTTTCGTACAGAACTAAATTTGGGACAAAACTAAAAAATCCTAGTTATTATGGAGTGTTTTAAATCAAACGATTGTTACTTGCCAACAACTCTACTAGAATTGACATATTTTCTAATGAGGAAGGAATCTTACCCATAAAGAAATTATCTGATATATGTAGGGTCGTTAGTTGCTTCAGATATCCCATGAGAGCGTATTGTTGTTCAATGTCTAGAAAGATATCTGACGTAGATTTCCAATACTTTCTAGAGAATCGATTTGAATCCAAGTTCAAAGGGGTTAAATTATGTAGATTTTCAATGGAATTCCGAAGCAACACCATAATCTAGTGGAGAGGCCCAACTTTATGTGAATTCCATGAAGCAACGCCAAAAGTTGGTAGAGAGGCCTGTGGAGGTTGGTGGAGGATCAACAAAAGCATCCATGTGTATAGATGCATTTGCATAGATTGATGCATGTTTACATAAAAGGTGTATAGATGCATGTGTATAGATTGATGCATGTTTACATAGATAGTAAACTGAGGAAGGTCACATGTGATGGATGGCTATTAGATAATCCCACATCCAAGACAATTATCCATAGTTGTCTTATTAAACTACATACGAGCACACAATTGTGTTATTAAACCACCTATGAGTCAACAAGTATGGTAACATGCCAAACATTCCTAATGAGGGTTACTAGCATATTAATTAACGATTATGATCAAAATATCAGTCGTGTCTCTTAAACTACAATTTGATTATATTTTTATTTGAATTGTGGTATTTTACTAGCATAAAAGTAACATCACTAAAGTCCAAATCTTTCCTAGTCACCTAGAACAAAGTTTTAAAGTCCAAATCTCTCTTGGTCACCTAGAACAAAGTTTTATAGAATTCAAGGTTTCTTCAACTTAGATTGCACATATTGTGCATACTTTAATACCATAAATTCCAAATTTTTCATGGGCACTTGTGATCCAAAATGGATCTAAACTAGAGAGTCGATAAGACTTAGTACCTACAAAAAAAATTGACAATCATAATGTATATGTAAGCCACATAAAAAAAATGTGATTTTAAGTGGAATACGACAAATAATGATGTAACTAAAAAGTTTAAGAAAAATAATGAAAATGACAAGGAGAGAAGGCTAAGGAATGGGAAGTCAATAGCCATGGTTGTTGGCCTTCCCTTACCCCTGTCTCTCCCCATTTCTTCACTCTCTCTCATATTCAAAGGGATTTTTTGCCAAGGAGGAGGAGAGCATTGTAAAACCTTGGAGACTTGAAGAAGAAGAATACTAAGCTCCATTCAACTGGTTTTCCCAATTGGGTTCCACGGTTAAAATATTGTCTCGTTGAATTAGTTCATGTATGTATACCGAGTATGATTAAATTATCCATTAAGTTTTATTATAGCTTGGTGGTTATAATTTGAATGGATTATCTATATCTTAATGAGGGGATGTAGAGAAACTTGTTGTATATTGTTTTTATTATTGAGTGTGTGAGTACATTGGTAATGGTGAATACACTTTCGGCCAATAATACTCACCTTTGGATGTATTGAGCATTCCAACAATAGCTCCCTTCTGGGCATGCTAAGAATCCTTTCCTTTCTCCCGGGCATCCCAAAGATTGTATCCTTGCAGCCCACACTCAACTACCATTTTACCCATACCTTTGGGAATCCATGAGATTGTTAGGGATGTTCTCTTATTTCTAATGAGATCATAATCCACTACACCCTCTAGTAACCTTGTTTATGCTGCAATTAAAATAATTCTACTCACCCTATCTTGAGAGGAGAGTCTCAGTCTCTCCGATTTCATTTTTTTGTTGTTGTCCAAATATTATGGAAACCTTAGAACAAGGAGAGAATGCCCACTTTTTTTTCTTGTTGTCAAAACATAGTGTGTGAAACTTAGCTTGAGGGGAGAGACCCCGCACTCTTGTTTTCTTTCTTTCCACAACTTACATATGATCCCCAACTAAGAATAGACTATCGTTATTTCTCTCTTATGTTCTAATGTTTCTCTTTGTTGTCTAAATGTTGAGAGTGAAGTCCGAATAGAGGAGAGTCCACACGGTCATTCACCACATGCTCATTCTCCACAATCCAACATTTCCCATGACCTCTCTGGTTGACCCACACTCCCATGATTTTACCCTAGCAATGGGTGCACCATTCATTGATGATCTCCGTGAGAAGGTTGTTTGGTAAATGAATGATTTTTTGATTGAAATAAAAAACACAAGCTACACTTTTTAGATATTATGGGTCATTGTGTTTTAATTAAGAGAAAGAGAAGACATGGAAACTCTCCATTGAGTGACAATTAAAACTCTATATGATTCTACAACTACGGGACTACATATTAGTGTGGGTTTGGAGAGATCACACACAGTATAACTTGTTGGTATAAATCCTAACCCTAATTTCCTCATTCACTCACCACACGTGGTGTGGAATTGATCACCCACCTTCAACGTTGGAGCATTCCCTCTCTTGCCATGCATATCATGACCATTTCGGGACATTAAACCTTGTTAATCAATAGCCACTGTCAATATGAGAGATTCCATTGATCCGTTTTGGTTTGGCATAAGATACATTATAAAAACATTTGTTTGGGTTTGGCATCAGATTCATTACAAAAAAATATGTTTTAATTAATGTTTGTAAGACAAGCTCATCATCGAAAACTATTGCAACAAGAAAAAACTCTTCCAATTAATTTTCTGTGTTGGCCACTCTCATGAGCTTAGAGATCCAAGTATCACTCCTAGGAAGTGTTTTGGATTATGCGGTGATTTGATTTCACCAACCACCACATGTATGGAGAGAAACTTGGGATGAGGCCAAGCGATAGGTCACTTTATGCATTGGATTATTAGCCTAGCGAATCGTTGATTGATAATTGGAATGTAAGTAGTTGAATTCCCTTTGCTGGTGTTGCAAGGCACTTAATATATACCACAAACCTACATATTTATGAACTTCATTTGATATTTATGCTCACAATTTTCTTATAAGAAAATTCTGGTCATGATCAAGAAAAGACGAGTGCCATATGGAACAACTACATAATTGAGGTACTCCATTGTTTCTTGGAAGATATTTTACATGTCAATATTCCATTGTGAGTTATTGATGAGTGCAAGGAATAATACTAAGCCTCCAAGAGGAGATATAGAACCATATGCACATCTCAGAGATAAAATTGAGATAAAGTTCATAAATTAAATTTCCACATAGGTATCCATGTTGGTGAAGTGAGTGGAATATGATCCCCTTGATTACAGATCATATGGTATCATAGAGAGGTTACATCCTTTACCGAGAGACTTCTTCAAGAGTTTTGAACAAAATATTGCACACCACAACATGAGAAAAACAAGGAGAGATAAGTTGGAAGATTTACGAGCCAACAATATCGAGTTTCGATAAGAGAATGAGAGCTTGAAGGCCCAGGTTGAGATGTTTAAATAGAGGATGGAAGAGTTGGAGAACCACATGGATACTTCTACAAAATTGTTTCCATTGATAAAGAAGAAATTTAAAGAAGGCCAAGACTCCCTCCTAACAGTCGGAACAGATTGGGAGAAGCATTGTGTACCTTGGTGAGAAGGTCATCCATATGGATAATTGGCAAGAGGATAGGTACACACAGATGATGATGCAGTTGAAAAAAGAGTTGGTAGAGAAGGAGAAGTCCTTGGAAAGGATACAAGAATATGTCCAAAAGAACAAAGGAGTAAGGAAAACTTTCATTTCCATTGCAGATTCTAGCACCATGATTAAGGCTACCTTGGCATTCTCATATTTCATAGACACCTCTCAAGAGCATCTTGGTGAAGCATACTAGAGGTGTTGGATCTAAACTATAAACAAAATTGGCTATGATGGACAAGGGCTAGGAAAGAGGAGAAAATTTATATTGAGCCCCATCGTAGTCACCTACTAGGCCAATCATGAAGGCCTAGGATTTGATGGCATAACTTAAAATTCAAGCACCATGAAAACCATTTTTGTAAATAAAAAATAAATGTTGAAGTTGGCTTACTCATTAGGAGAAGGAGTAGAAACAATGAGTGAAGGTGTCATCACACTACCATTAAGTACCTAAATAGATCTACAAATATACTTAAGAAATAACCAAGAATCTCAACAAGAATAATCCAAACCATTCACCAAAATACGGAACATAAGAAATAGTCAAAACCATTGATGTAGGGTAACACCATATATTAATCCTTAAGGAAGAATAAAACTCCTCAAGCAATCCTTTCTTGTAAAATAAAAATATTCTTCACTATGTTTCAATACACTTCGTATACTTCTTTATATATCTCTCTCTATCTCCTAGGAACCTTCTAGAGAGCCTTCTCACATTTATTATATCGAACTACCATAATGGGCCTTATTTAATAGTATAGTGGACCTATTCCACCTTACATTGAATATATATAACCACATTCCCATTCAGTACCTCCCTAGGTGCCCCATATTATGTCGCCAAGTATACTACATTCCATCCTCCACATATTTCATCCTCGAAACATGAGAAGAAACCACACAATATGATCGACTAAGAAATGTAACCATATGGTACCAATTACGACCATCCATCCATCTTAATGGAAGAATAACATGATGTGAAACTATAGCCTTGCCACCCTGATATTGATCTGCATCGTGCTTATGTTTCCATCGGATTTTTTCGCTAGCAAGATGTCTTGCTGCAATGTTGGTAGTCCTCCATGCACCTCTTGATCGGTTTCCTTTCTGGTGCACTGCTGGTGCATAAATGCGTTGAATCTTATGCATTTGCCTTGATGATTTTTATTTCTCTATATGATGTGGATGGAAATATACAACAATTATAGGAATCTATTCTTTTTCCTTAAACTCTATAACACATTGTGCCTTTGAGTCAATGACCTCCTTGGCTTCATTATTGTGTCTTTCCTCTGGCTTTCCTTCATCTCCTTCAGTAGACTCTGCCTCTGATTCAAATTCAGACTCTACAATAACTTCTTTGTTGCCCACCGTGGACCCACCTTTCTTACTAAGAGACACATCCTGCAAGGTGATTTTCTTTTTCTTGTACCACAACTTCAAAAACTTCTTTTGCACATTAATATCCCCAAAAAATATCTACTCCATCCATATCCATAGCATAAAAATTTGAATGCAACACATATTTGTCCATGGAGATCTTAAAATCTTTAAAAATTTAAACATTTTCACCATCAACTTGTGTTTTTTGAACATTCTTTGCAGGAACTTGCAATTTATTAACCAACTGAACATTGATAAAATTATGCAGGAAACTAGGGTTAATCGAAACAATGATATTTTCTTTATGAATACATCCATGAACTTGTAATATAGAATTGTCACATAAAAATAAACCCTTGCTTCTTTCTTTACTCTTGGCATCAAACCATTTTTCTAAAAATACTTTTTCAAATTCTTCATTGGAGAGTGGCATCATTTTTCTATAGTTAAGTGAATTCCACCAAATGGTTGCATCACCTTGTAAAATCAAATTTATCATCACTTTCCACTGCTCTTTATTGAATGAATTCCTATTTTTTATGACTTCTTCAATACTAGGGCCATTAGAATTTCCTATAAAATATATCTTTCTATGAAAACCCCAAAAATATAACTATAACTTATTGTGCGAATCGCACGGATTTTTCCAGAAAACCCTGAAAAACAGTCGAATTTAAAATGTTGATAGATTCACTTTCCGGACTCCGTTTTGGCCGATTTTTTTTTTGAAATTGGGTATTTTTCCGAGAGGAATTAAAATATATAATTTTTTTTGCAAAATTATGATCATAAACTTTCATATCTAGACATGAAGTGCACCACCCCCTTTTTTCCTTTTAAAAAAAATCTGCAAGATGACCCAAAAATTTCTTCCCTTCTTTGGCCAAGGAAAGTGCTTTGATTCCAATTGTTAGTCCCTGAATATATTTGAAAATATACTTCATAAATAACCAAGAATTTCAACAAGAATAATCCAAACCATTCACCAAAATAGTGAACAAAAGAAATAGTCAAAACCCTTGAGGTAGGGTAACACCATATATTAATCCTTAAGGAAGGATAAAAATCCTCAAGAAATCCTTGCTTGCACAATAGAAATATTATTCACTATGCTTCAATACATTGCTTCCACTTCTTTATATAGCTCTCTCTATATCCTAGGAACCTTCTAGATATCCTTCTCACATTTATTATATCTAACTACCATAATGAGTCTTATTTAATAATATAGTGGACCTAGTCCACCTTACATTAAATATACATAACCACATTCCCATTCGGTACCTCCCTAGGTACCCCATATTAGCACCCTAGGTATACTACAACTACCACCTCAAACATGTGGTAGATTGAAGGAGAGAAACAATGAGGAGTCCCATACTCATCCCACACCAACACTTAGAGACAACAATAAGATAATCTATGAAAGAAAGAACAAGAACAATACTAGGAGGTCTAAGTCAAACAAAAAATTTCTTGTGTTTCACTGCTACAGGAAGAGAGGCCATACCATAGACATTTGTCAATATGCAGATACATGCTCATATTATATAAATAGAGGCCATCATGAGGGAGGCGACTGGAAGAAACAAGAAAGGATTCACATGCATGATTGTTTTCATAACTTGAATGGTGAAAGGCTTCTACAATCCAACAACATACACATAGGCACATTGAAAGGAGTCCTTATAGAAACAACAAGAACTCTTTCCACCACTGCAATTTGAGTGGACATTGGGAAACAAAGTGTTGGCGACTTAACCCAGAGATTCATCCCATAAACCCCACGGTCGGAAGAAGGGTTTGGAAAGTGAATAATTAAGAAGATGAAGAGTTTCATGCATCCCAAGTCCAAGTGAAAAAAGTTTTCTAAGGACAGATAGCAACACATGAGAGAATAAAAACAAGCAAAGAGGATAAAAGGTTGATGCCAAGAGCATCCTTAATCCAATTCTTATTTCTGGTATTGCATCTGAAGAACCACATCGTGGAGTTATGATGTAGATAAGTGCATGGAGGTTAATGACCATGGAGTATTTATTGAGGACTCCATGATGTGCATTGAAAGTATGTGTAGGAACCAGAGAGTTGTTTCCATGCCAAGAAGAAACTCATCCCAACAAAGGAATGTAACCACACTTAAGGAGTTGTTGTGTGATGGTAGCATGTTGGGGTCACACTATCCAACTGAATAGACCAACATTCCACCTAGCTTTGTTGATAGCCAAGATGGACTGTCTACAAGCCAGAGAGGGAGATAGGAATGAGAGTTGGGTATAGAGTTTAGATTCATAGATTTCTCAAAGTTGAGAGTAAGTGAGAAGATTGCTACATTGCAGGAACAAATAAGTCAGTACCATAGACAAAGACATAGCTGAGGATTAGAGCCGGTAGCTAGAGACACGAGCTAGAGCCATAGGAATAATTGGAGTTGTAGCCAAGATCCAATGTCAGAGCCATGTTCCATAGAAGAATACAACATTGATCCAAACTCGTTTCCTAGAGATTTTGGAAACCAAAAATCCTCTCAATGGGGAGGTGTGATCTGAAATGGATCCATACTGAAGAGTGGATAAGACTTAGTACCTGGAAAACAAATTGACTATAATGATGCATTATTTAAGCAACCTAAAACAACACAAATTTACGTGGGATAATCCAAATAATGATGTAACTAAAAAGTTAAAGAAAAATAATTAAAATGATAAGGAGATAAGGCTAAGGAATGAGAAGTGAAGAGTCATCATTGTTTTCTTTCCCTTATCCCCTAGCTCTCCCTATTTATTCACTCTCTCTCATACTCAAAGGAATTTTTTGCCAAGGAAGAGGAGATAATTATAAAAACTTGTAGAGTTGAAGAGGAAGAATACTGAGCTCCATTCGAATGGTTTTCCCAATTGGATTCCAAGGTAAAAATATTGTATCATTGAGTTAGTTCCTCTATGTTGAGTATGGTTAAATTAGCCATTATGTTTTATTATAGCTTGCTAGTTATAATTTGAATGGCTTCTCTTTATCTTAATGAGGGGATGTAGAGAAACTTGTTGCATCTTATTTTCATTATTGAGTGTGTGAGTACATTGGTAATGGATAATACACTTCCAGCGAATAATACTCACCTTTGGATATATTGAGAGTTCCAACAAAAAATCCCTACTGGGCATGCTAAGAATCATTTCCTTGCTCATAGGGGTGCCAAATATTGTATCCTTTCATCCCACACTCAACCATGATTTTACCCATCCCTATGTGAATCCATGAGATTGTTGGGGATGCTCTTTGAATGCCAATCAGACCATAATCCATTGCACCCTCCAATAACCTTGTCTAAGCTTAAATTAAAATAATTCTACCCACCCTAACTTGAGAGGAGAGACTCATTTCTCATTTTTTTGTTGTCGTACAAATATTGTGGAAACCCTAGAACAAGGAGATCCCACACACTTATTTGTTCTTGTTATCAAAACATAGTGGGTGAACCCTAACTTGAGGGAAGATACCCCACGTGATTGATTTCTTTCTTTCCATGAATTGCATTTGATATATATCTTAGGAGAGACTCGTGCTAGAGGATATTCCACACGCTCATTCTCCATGGTCAATCATTTCCCACAACCTGTCTGGTTGTCCCACGCTCCCACGATTTTACCCTAGCAATGGGAAAACCATTCATTGCTCATCTCCATGAGAAGGTTGTTGGGTAAAGGAATGATTAGTTGATGGAAAGAAAAAACACAACCTACACTTGTTATATATTATGGGTCGTTGTGTTTTAATTAAGAGAAAGAGAAGACATGGAAACTCTCTATTGAGTGACAATTAAAACTCTATATGATTCTACAACTACAGGACTACATATTGGTGTGGGTTTGGAGAGATCACACACAATATATGATCTAGATTTTATGAGTAGAACAGAATGAATACAAATTATTATTATGCTTAACAGAGAAGCACACAGAAAAATAATAGAGATACAGTAAAATTGGCTTCTATTCAATAAGACAATATGTTGAAACTGTAAAATGCAAAGTGGAAACAAGCTTACTAGAATGGTGGAAACTTATCTCTGAGAAGAGATGTGACAGTTGCGCTCATTCGCAAGAATATGGTTACAATGAGGCTCTCCAAGATTTTTTTACAATAAACATCAATGCCAAAACCCTATAAATCCAAAAACCTAACCCTAGGAGATGAAGCGACATAAGTCATGTGGGCCCCGTTGGGGTAAGTTAGTACATCAACTTCCCAAGGTTGTAACTTCTGCATACGATCTCCATTTTACGTGCACAATAGCCCATTGGAAAGGTATATTTGAGGAGTACACATGTTGTTGTTAGATTTTGAATATTTTTATAATTTCACTATGGATATCCCTAAAAACATTGTGTAGGGCCTCAAAATGACCCCAGAAGTTGGGGACTCGAAAACTAGAAAAAAACTACCAAACTGGAAAACTGCCAAAATGAGCCAGTTGGAATAATTGGGAGGCCATCGATATCCATCTAGATCAATCCTCCCCCTTAGGAATAAATGGTCTCCATTGCATTGTGTTCCCCCATCAGATGAGGAAATTTTTGTTGAATTTGGCCCCGGGTGAGCCACTTACCTTGGTGCAAGAGTTTCCCTGCTTTCACAACTCGATAAAAATGGATCCTTTGTTGGTGAGTTCCCTTGACCTGTGTGTCCCCAATTTGATCACTAGATGCATGTTGCATGAAGTCGAGGTTCAACTATGTTGGTGTCAATTGTTATGTTATCTACGAGGTGTCTAATAATGGTGGGAAATATGGTTGAAGGAGAGTCACGTTGAACACTGGGTGCAGGCCAAGGAAAGGGGGAATGTTGAGCTCAAAAGAATTGTCACCCACAACCTTGGTGATAATTTAATGTACATAACAGAGTGGGAGAATCTTTCGATGGGACCCTTTAAGGCATTCTTTCTGCAAGTGCAACCAAAATTTGTCTCCCATTTGAAACTTATGTGGCACCTGGTGTTGATCATGGAGTTTATTGTACTTGGAATTGGACTTTGTAAAATATCATGAACCTGTTGGCAGATGTGTTGGACCCGCTCAATGAACCGGGTGGATTTGTCATCTTCAATTGGAGCAGGTGACGAGTCGATAAGGGTGGCTGCATGATCCAGGTGGATATTTGTGGCCACCCTCCTATTCCACTTGGATCCCCACCATTGTTTCTTTCATTTTTTCACTTTCCTTAATTTTAGTACAATTTACTATTTTTGGCAGATTTTTCGGGTCCTAAACTTTCGAAGTCGTTTTGAGGCCCTAAATGACATTTTTTGGGCATCAAATGATCGACGGACATTAGTTGATTCCAGACCATGATATTCGTTGTCAACAGTTGTAGTCCTCAGATATATATTTCTAACGATGTATCGTATGTGTCAAATGGAGATAGTATGCCAAAGTTACGACCCTGAGAAATTGATGTACAAATTTACCTCGACAAGGCCCATATTCTCGCGTTTCATCTCCCAGGGTTAGGTTTTTGGATGTTTAGGGTTTCCATTGTTTCTAAATAATATATAGGCATTCGAGCCTCATTGCAACACAGATTGCAGAGGCCTGTATCCGCCACATCTCTTCTCAGAGATAAGCTACCAACGCCCTAGCTAGTTTATTTATATTATGTCTGTAAACAAATTTAAGTTCTTTGATATTAATGAAATGAAGTGTTATTTCCACTGCATCTTTGTATTCATGGTTATTTGTGTATTTTGTTGCATTCCTGCATAAATTTGGATCACTGCAAGGGGTAGTGCAACATCCATGGGACTCAATGGTTGGAATCCCAATCCCACATGAAAGGGGTTGTGGCCAGTTGAGCTATGTAGAGCTCAATTGTAGCTATGATGAACATAGGGAAGACTCTCATCCCATGTGCAAGGGTGATTGGAATTGTACATGCGCAGGATATGCACGATCATCTGATTGACAACCTTGGTTTGGCCATTTTTATGGGGGGTGGAATGTAGTGGATTTGGTCAGCTTGGTGTCTAGCAGTGACCAGAGGCTCGGCCAGAATGTATTGAGGAACCAATTGTCCCAATATGAAGAAATGGTTTGTGGGATTCCAAAATGTACCCATACTCGTTCAAAGAAGATATTGGTAGTGGCCTCTGTTGTGATGCTCTTCTTGTAGGCGACCAAAATCACCATCTTGGAAAAGTGATCAACAACCACAAAAACAAAGTCATTTCCCCTCTTGGTGGACAAAAGGCTTGACATGTAGTCCATTGAGATGGATTCTCATGGCCTGTCAGGAGTAGGAAGAGGGGTGTACATGCCTTGTTTCTTAGTGTTCGATTTGGCAATAGCGCACGCAGTGCAGGATATGATATACTTGCTGACATCTTGTCGAAGTTTCAGCCAGTAGAAATGTTTCTGTAGAACCGCCATTGTCTTTTTGACATCGAAGTGTCCTACCACCTGACTATAGTGGGATTTCCAAATCAGCTTCGCTTGCTCGCTTGATGGAATGCAAAGATGGCCCAGATGGCACAACAACCCATCCTGAAGATGGAAATTAGCGACAACTGAGTTTGCACCCAACATTTGTTAGGTGGTGGAAAAGTCAGGGTCTGTCTCATAGAGGTGGGGCCATTCGGAGGTCTCGTGGCCACAAGAGTGTAGCACCATGGTGAATTCCATGACTGGAGGTCGGGTGAGGAAATCAACAACTCAGTTGGTACTTCCTGTTTTATACTTGATTTTGAGGTGGAAATGTTGCAAGTATGTGGACCACTTATGATGGTGGTCATTGCATTTTTCCTTGTGTCTGCATGAACTGTAGTGGTTTATGATCAACGTGGATGACTGTCTCCTTCCCAAGAATGTAATGTATCCACTAGAGGAAGGCTTGCAAAATGAAGTACATTTATTTGTTGTAATTAGGGTACTTACAGACAACATCCAATAGTGTCTCACTATGATCGGCCACGGGGTGGTCGTACTGAGTGAGAACCGTTCCCACAACATAGTCTGAAGCATCTGTCTCTATCTCAAAGGGTTTTTGTAGGTCCAATTATGAAAGCATTGGGGATGATCATAAGTTCTCCTTCAAATCATTGAACTCTTGTTATTGCGACATGCCCCACACAATTTTTTCCTTATCACCACCCTTGGTTACTTGGCTGAGGGCCCATGCAATATGGGAGAATCCCAGCACAAACCTGTGATAGAAATTGGCAAGGCCCAAGAAGCTTCGAAGCTCAGTGAGTGTGATTGGGGTTGGTGAGTCACAAATGACCTGGATCTTGGTTGGATCCACTTGCACACCATGTTGATCAACGATGTTGCCTAGGTATTGGACCTTGTCCATACCAAAGGAGAATTTTTCCAAGTTGGCATATAGCTTGTGTTTCTGCAGGGTGTGCAGAACCTGTTGAATATGTTGCAAGTGTTTCGCCCAAATATTACTATAGATGACGATATCATCCAGATACACCACTACAAAAGCATTGGTGAAATATTGCAGGATATCCTCAATCATCCTCATGAAAGTTGATGGAGCATTTTTCAACCCAAAGGGCATGACCAACCATTCAAACAGAACTTATTTTGACCTAAAGGTAGTCTTCCATACATCTATCTGTTCTATTAGGACCTGGTGGTATCCAGACTTCATATCAATCTTACTGAAGTATTTTCCCCCCTTGAGCCGATCAAGGAGATCATCAATTCGGGGAATCAGGTATTGTTTCCTAACTGTGATTTTGTTTAGGGCTAGGTAATCAATGTCGAGTCTCCAGGTACCATATTTATTTTGCAACAACATGATTGGGCTCCCACAAGGCGATGTGCTAGGATAGATGTGCCCCTTCTGGAGAAGTTCTTGTATCTGTTGCTTGATCTCCTCATTCTCTAATAGAGAACAGCGATAGACTAACCCATTAGGTAGAGGTGCGCCAAGGTTCAGATCGATGGGATGCTTGACCTGACAGTGCAGAGGTACCCTGGTATGTGAGGATAAGATATCTGTGTATTCTTCCATGACCTTATCCACTTGCTTCTACTGTGTGGAGAGGTCGGTCGCAGAGGCTCTGGATGTGGATACAATCTTGCACTCACTCTAAGAGTGAACCATGAAGAAGATGAACTTCTTGGTCTGAGAGATGACCTTTCTGCATTGGTTGGTAGAGATCAAGGAAATAACACTAGGTGGGATTGCCTTGGGTATAATGTACAACTTCCTGTTCAAAGTAATAATAACACTCTGAGGCTTAGAATCATATAAAACATGAAGTTTCCATAAGTAAGGTTGGCCTAAAATAACATTACAAAATTCGAGAGGAGAAACATCACACAATACCTCATCTTTGAAGGGTTTCATGTTGTATGACATACGACACTATTGGATGATGCAAAGATCGCTTCCTTGGCAGAGCCATCCAATAGTGTAGGGTTGTAGGTGCATCATTGTTGGCAGGGATAGGCGCTTGAGGACCTGTTAAGCCCTAATATTGGCTCATTACCACTTAATTGGGGCATATTAGATTAATAATGTTATTTTATTTATGTCGGCTTTAGGCC
>SNQJ01S0170710.1:3507-24096 GCA_010110895.2 Picea sitchensis | reverse complement strand
CTCCCTTCTCATGCATTAGTTTAGATGGATTTGAAAGGAAGTCAGTGTCCACGTTAAGCATTTTTCTGTCTAGGGTTAAGGTCAAGCCTTAGAGGTGATCTACCTGTCCGCAGGGAGATTTTCCTACAACACTTAATATTCTTCTTAGTGTAGGAGGCCAAAATAGTAGCATCTATAGGGCACCATCATAAGATTTATTTGTATATTCTCCACAATGTCCCACAACTGACACTCCTACAGAAGAAACACAATCCTCTCCTTCCATGAGATGAAATTAGCACCTCCATCCAATATGTCCTCAACCCTCAAACCGGTGGCCATTGACCCTCTCAACTGAAACACAAGCCCAAAAAAAATTGATTGGTGAAGTACCTCGCTCCCTCAACAAATTCTTTGTTTTGTGTGGTTGATATATTTTTTCTCTTTCTCACTTTGAAGATCTTATATCATGCAGAAAAAAAATTAGAGCCCTACTCGGTTTCAAGTCTCAATGAGACACTTCATAGTTAAATGCCCAACCCACATTGCATTTTCTACTGGAAATTAGTTAGCATAAAATAAATAACTCATAAAATGAAACACATGAAGTTTTCTATAGCCAATAACTAGAAATAAATGCACACCTAGAAATATAGACACTGAGATTTTTGGTCAAAACAAGACCCTGGAAAAACCCGCAAGGGGAAAACCAATGAGAGAGGGGAGGATTTTTATTATTCTTTAGTTATGAGAATTTTCTTTACAACAGATTTCAACAACTTCAAAATATCAAACTTATCTCAACTTTCGTGCAACTCCACATAACCAGAAAACCATGTAATACAACTCCTCATTTTTGGGTCCAAAAAATCGTACACGGTATAGTTGTACCAGCAATATATATTGAACAATGTCTCGAAAATCGTGAATGCTGACAATATTAACAACTCAAAAATTTGTGCCTGCTACTTTCCTCGATTTATGTTCCATTACTTGCCTTGGAAACCTTGCAACAATTTTCCTCAATTTTTGTGCTCTCTAATAGATGTACGGTCTACCTCAATCTATATAGTACGGTCATATCTTATGTTGTAGCTTCCTCCTCAAAATGTGTGTTACTTCCTTGTCTTATAAATCATGCTTCTAGCTATGCAAGTCAACTTCTTCCTCCTTTATCATCTCTCTCTCTTTCACTCTCAAATTCTCATGAAGAATGCCAAAAATGAAGGGTGCCTCAATCCCTAAGTCAACTCAATGAGGGAATATGAAGAGTCTCATGATCCAATGGTGGTGATTAAAAGTATCTTTAGTCACCCACTTCATGAAATTTCCCTAAAGTCACTTTTAATTTTATCTCTCATAAAAGCAATTCACTAGGGACCACATTGGACACTTTCTCACCCCTAGACACCTAAGTTATGAGAAAAATTTGTCCTTGGTACTTTTTAATTATTTAACATGGATTTGGGTAAACCTGTAATAAATTCCATCGAAACTTCTTCCCAACGTTGACTTGGTATAACTAATAATTGTAGGAGACATGGCATCTTGAGTGTCTCTCCCTTATTCTGTTGGAAAACCAAAAATTCAAACACAAAATTTTGAACATCAATTTTAAGACCTTCCCAGAAAAAATCATTCTTGATCCTTTGGTACGATTTCAAGAATCTTGAATGTCCTCCTATAGGAGAATTGTGCAATTCTAGAAGGACCTTATGTTTGAATTGGGAATTCTTACATAAAAATAAGTGATCATGATACCATATCAAATCATTCTTCCATACAAAATTATCTAATGAACTAGGGTCCTCTTTTAGTTGTTGAATGATCTTGCATACTTATTGATCTTGCTTCCATTCTTTCCTTGCTTCTTCCACCCAATCAGATTACGGAATAGAAATAACACATAGTGAACCTTTGGTTTCTTCTTCTTTCCTTGAAAAGGCATCTGCCACAACATTATGTTTTCCTTTTTTGTAGATAATTTCAAAGTCATAACCTAGCATCTTTGGAGCCCATTTGTGTTGATCTTATGAAGATAGTCATTTCTCTGAGAAGTACTTCAAACTATCATGATTTTTTTTTACTTTGAAGTGTCTTCTTATTATGTAAGGGCATCATTTCTGAATTGAATGTAGTATGGCCAACATTTATTTTTCATAAATGGGTTTGACTAATTTTTTTCCTTTAATTTTTTTTCTTTCAAAGTCAAGGGGCCTTCCTTCTTGCATTAAAACTACACCAATTCCATAGCTTGAGGCATCACACTCCGCAATAAATGTTTTTGTAAAGTCAAGTGTGGTCAAGATAGGATTTGTACATGTTGAAATTATGATTATATTGAGAGGGTGGGTGAATTAGTATAAGATACTTTTTACTTTATTTAACCATTCATCAATCATTCATTAGTTGAGAAACAATAATCACATATAAACTCAAATCATAATGCATCGAGTTTAAAATGGAAACCTAATAGGGAGAAAACCATAAAATTGTCTTTATAAATGTTTGTAGGAACCACCCTATTGTTACAAAGATTATAGGCACCAACTTATTGGAGACACCAATCTCCTTAACTAAGCACCAACTTAGAAATATGTAGGAACCAACCTACTAGAGACACCAATATCCTCGACTCAACACCAACTCAACAAGATGTAGGCACCAACCTACTCGACACACCAATATCCTCAACTGAACACTAACTCAATAAGATATGTCTAGACACCAATTCAATATCTTCATACATAGATTAATTTTGACTTCACTTACATTCTTCATTCCATAGACAATCCTTAAAACCCTAGAAATCCTCACAACATCATTCCCAAAATGTAATCACTGACAAAAACATCCACTAACAACAACATATACTCATGAAAACATCCACTAACGGAAACATCCATTGATGGAAACATCATAACCTCAAAATAGTGCAAACATCAACATCACAGACCTTCAATCCTTCATAGTTCACCTTGAGAACAAGAAGACCCCAATAAAATCCCTTAGACTTATCTTACACACCAAAAAGACACCCCAACACCTTCAGCGCAGCTCGTATCACTTATGTGCACCTCAGACTTAATATCTTGCTTGGTTTCTCTACAAATGAAAAAATATATCCTATATTTATAGTAATTATGTCCCCACTTTCAGGGCTGACCTATAAAGACTGACTGAGCTGACCTCAATTTTATGGCTAGGTTGTTGAATGGAAAAATTCAAATCTCCTCATTTATAGGGAGTTATAGGGAATTCCATATGCCATTTGAAATGTCTCAGAATAATAATTCCAAATATATAACTTGTTCCCCCATTTGATCTAGGTATGCAGGGTAAAAATGCCTTGAAATATAGGGTATCCAAACTAACCAAAAATAATACTTTCAACAATCTTGATCTTGCAATATTTATCTTGGACATCTATAGGATTGTGATATTTATCTTGGACATCTATAGGATTGTGATATTTATCTTGGACATCTTGTAGGCTCCCCCTGTATTTGAAATCAATGAAAACAATATTTCCAACAATAACCCCCTTTGTCATTGATGGAAACCCTTAGTCAATTATGATACTTCATTTGTGTGCAAATTTCCTTGTGTTTGCAATTCCTCCTCTATTTTCAATTTGTCCCCCTTTGAAATCAATGGAAAAGGGATGTTCCCCTTGATATTTTGCTTCCCTTTACTAACAATATGAGAGAGATATCACTCCCATCCCACATTTTTCTCCTTTTATATTATCAAGTATGTATACATCTCTTGAGGTTTTGTTTTGATTTTCCATAAGCTTCATGAAGTTGATTTCTTTATCTCACACCCTTTACAATGAAATGTGAGGTTGTAACCTTTATCACACATTTATCCAACACTTATAATATTATGCTTTGACCCTTCAACATACAATACATTCCATGTCTTAGTATTTCCATTATCAAGGTTAACGGTACCTTTTCCAACTTTCCTTGCATAAGCCTTATCTCCAAAAGTAACAATGTCTCATTTTTATTACTTCAAGGTGAGAAATTTGATTTGGTCCCCTATCATGTGTTTTGAACATTCATTGTCAATATACCATTGGTTCCCTTCATTTTGAGAATAAAATGCAAGTCCACATTCTTCCTTCTTTGGTTCTTCTTGCTCCCTTTTCCATACCCTGGTGTATTCTTCTCTATGCTTGGTAAGAGCATCTTCTTCCTTGTTTTGTTTAGGAGACTTTATAATTTTGATTCTACAGTCACGTGTTATGTTCCTATATTTATTGCACTTATAACAATTAGTATCAAGTAGAGGAGCAAATGAATTGTAGTTTCGGTTAGCAAACCCATGATAACTTTTGGTTTTGTTGCTCACATAATCATCCTTTGAGGTTTTGTAAGAACCTCTATTTCTATCTCTCACGTAATCACTTCTTGCATAAGCTTTAAAATCTATTGCTTCATGACCAAAATTATTGCAAGAAAAGCAATAGCCAAGAAAGAGATTGTGGTATCGTTTTATGAAAGGTCTTCATGGTGGAACAACTCTTTTGAACTCATTCTTGTTGTTCTTGTGAGAGGAATCAAGTTTATATTGGTAACCATTTCCTTTCTTGTTGTTTCTTTCATTGTTGGTGGAGATTTTTAGAATATTAGCATAGATTTCAAGCTTTTCTTCATTTTCTTTTTTTGATGGCTTTGTGACTTTAATGCTTCCATCTCCCTCAGTGGTATTTTGTTTATCATCGTAGTCGAGACCTGTCTTGATGAATGGTGACCTTTGGAAACTAATAATGTTATCTAATATTTCAGTACTCTTTCCAAACTTCAAGAGTCTATTCAACTGATAAGTTATTTTCTCTAGTTCCTTTTTTAAGGAAACTATTTTAGCTTCTAGCTTCTCGCAATTTTCTTCATTTTCTTTCATCTATCTTCTCACCACTTCTTCAATCCTCTTTTCCTCTTCTAGTTGAGTCTTCAAGATAAAAATTGTCTTCTTTGTTTCTTCAAGATCATGATCCTTGTTTTCATGTTTTTGCAATTTCTTCTTTCTCTTTATATTCTCTTCCCCGAGTTTGTCTATTTATTCTAAGGAACTAACAAGTTATTTTTCAAGATTCACTTCCCCATCAATGTCTTCCTCTTCTGAATCTGGATTTTCTTTCTGATTATCTTCAATTTCTTCATCGACAGGTTTTGTTTCCATGGTTATGGAGAGAGATTCTTCTTTATCATCACTATCTTCCCTTTCTTTGAATTTTCTAGATCCTCCTTTTAGATTTCTCACAACTTGTGCTTCTTCTATCTCTGACTCGCAATAGGAATAACCATTGAATCTCTCTTCACCAGATATCTCTTCATAAAAAAAATAGCTTGTCTCAAATATATTTAGTTGTTGTACACTTCATTACCTTGACAATGTCAGAATTTGGTAGGCCACTCAAGATGACCTCTATTGCTTTTTCATTGTTTTCACTTGAATCCTTCCCATATATTTTTTAATTTAGTTAACCATTCATCAATCATTCATTATCTAAGAAAAAATAATCACATATAAACTCAAATCATAATGCACAGAGTTTAACGTGGAAACCCAATCAAGATAAAACCATAAAATTATATTTATAAATGTCTGTAGGCACCAACCTAGTATTACAAATATTGTAGGCATCAACCTAATGGATACACCAATCTCCTTAACTAAGAACTAAATCAGAAATATGTAGGCACCAACCTACTGGAGACACCAATCTCCTCAACTGAGCACCAACTCAACAAGATGTAGGCACCAACCTACTAGAGACACTGATCCCCCCAAATGAGCACCAACTCAATAAGATATGTGTAGAAACCAATCCAAGATATTCATACACAGAGTACTTATGACTTCGCATGCATTCTTAATTCCGCAGACAATCCTTCAAACCCTAGAAATCCTCATAGCATCATTCCCAGAATGTAATCACTAACAAAAACATCCATTGATGGAAACATTCACTCATGGAAATATTCATTAATGGAAACATTCACTAACAGAAAAATATGTTGATGACAACATCACAACCTCAAAACAATGCACACGACAACATCACAAACCTTCATTCCTTCAAAGCGCACCTTGAGAACAAGAAAGACCCCAAGAAAATTCCTTAGACTTCTCTTGCACACCAAAAAGAAACCCAAGCACCTTTAGTGCACCCCAGATCACTTCTGTGCAACTCAAACTTGATCTATTTCTTTGTTTCTCTACAAATGAAAAAAATATCATGTATTTATAGTAATTATCTCCCCACTTTCAGGGACAACCTGTAAATACTAGCTAAGCGGACTTCAATTTTTTTGCTAGATTTTCAGACATGAAAAATCATATCTCCTCATTCCTAGGGAGTTAGAGGGAATTTCATATACCATTGGAAAGGTCTCAGAATAATATTTCAAACCATATAACTTGTGCTCCCATTTGAGCTAGGCATGTAGGGTAAAATTTCCTTCAAATATAGGGTGTCCAAACTGACCAAAAATAATACTTTCAACAATCTGAATCTTGCAATCTTTATCTTGGACATCTGCAGGCTTGTAATATTTATCTTGGAAATATTGTAGGCTCCCCTTGTCTTTGACATAAATTCCAACAATATTTCCAATAGTACACATAGCCTCCTTAAGTTTTTCAAAATATTTGGTTGCTTCTTAGGTCCAAGAAAATGCTTCCTTCTTTAACAATATTGTCATAGGTGTTGCTATTTGACCATAGTTCCTAAAAAAATTGCAGTAATAACATGTCAATCCTAATAATCCCCTAAGTTTCTTCAAGGTTTTTGGAATTGGCCATTCCCACATAGATTTAATTTTTTTAGGGTCTTCATGAGATAAAATATGACCCAAATATTCCACTTCTTGGACCCCAAAGGCACACTTTGAAGGATTTGCTTAAATTTGTTGTCTTTCAAATAGTTGTAATACTCTGTCAACATGTTGTATATTCTATTCCCAATATTTGTTGTAGATTCGTATGTCATCAAAAAATACTAACACAAATTTTCTAAGAAGGGCTTGAAAATAGAATTCATCAAGCTTTGAAATGTTCAAGGTGCATTAGTAAGTCCAAATGGAATAACCAAAAACTCGTAATGACCTTCTTGTATTCTAAAATTTGTTTTAGGAATGTCTTCCGACCTCATTATGATTTGATGATATCTCGAACGAAGATCTAACTTAGTAAACATTTTTTCTCCATGTAATTCATTTAATAATTCATCAATTACAAGAATAGGAAACTTGTCTTTTATGGCCATTTTGTTGACCTGTCTAAAATTCGGACACATATGCCATGAACCTTTCTTTTTTGTAACCATCACCACTGGTGAAGAGAAATAATTTTTCCTGGTTTGAATGGTGGTAGCCTCTAACATTTCTTGGATCATACGCTCAATATCACTTTTCTATGCATATGGATACTTGTAAGGCCTAATGTTAGGTGGTACACTTCCTAGTTGCAAATGAATATCATGGCCATGATCTAGAGCAGGTGGAAGAACCTTAGATATTTCACCCAATACCTTGGAATGATTGTTGCTAACCAATTGGATATCTAATCGAGTATAAAATAGACATGTTTGAACATCAAGTGAGCACAATTATGAAATTACACCATGTTTTCCCTTTTTGAGTAATTTTTTCATGCTATTAGAGATCATCACCTTAGAGGGTTTCCCTTGGATACCTTTAAGCTCAATTTCCTTTCCATCTAAGGAAAATATCATGAAAATATCTTGAAAATTAAGGGCCATTGTTCCCAATGATTGTAAGCATTGGACCCTTAATACAACATCAACACCACCAATTTGGATGACAATCATGGGACTGTCAAAAAATACTCCCCCGCATTGAGTTTAATACTATGGCACTTCCCAAAACAATTTATGGTACCTCCATTTGCAATCATTACTTGAAAATTAGGTGTTGGATATATAAAGCAATTGAGATCTTTTGTTAATTTGTAATTGATGAAATTATGGGTACTAATGGAATCAATCAATATTGTTATTTTTTTTATTTTTGATGTATCACTGTATCTTGAGGGTTTGTGGAGTGTTGATTCCAACCAATTCATGTCAAGATATCATTGGAGTAGTCTCTTCTATATCTGTCTCTTGTGATGGTTCCAATTCTTGATCTTCTTTCTCTTCACAGTCAATGTAGAATAATTTATTCTCACTGAATTTATGCCCTTTAATGTATGTTGACGAGTTCAACTTCACCAGAAAACATCAAGGGGTACTCTCCAGTATACATTCCCAATTAGACTATACACCATTTGTATTAGGAGTCCCATACGGAATTTGGCACGACTGCCATTTTATTGTTGTCTTTTAGTTTTCGTATCGGTTACTGTCCAGTGTACCAATGAAGTGGGTGGATGAAATACAAATATGTATATGAAGACTATGTATGTAAAGACAACTAATCTATTTCTAATTTATGATAACCTATCCTATCTCGGAGCACACTAGAATAATCGGTGAGTTATAATGCAATGAAAACTTTACACAACTTTTATATAGTTAGTTGTAACAAAAGAGGAAGATTGGAGATAATAGCATACATATGTGTATAATCAAATTAATATAGATCACAAAAACATATACTATAATAACACAAAATCTCAAGGAATTGAAATATTCAAAGAAATGTCAATAACTACATAATGATAAATATTGTATAAGAATTATTCTACAACAAACAAAGCATTCTTACAATCCATAAAAACAACAAATATCTTCAATTGAAGTAGTTCAAATCTTTGATCAGTTTCTACACAGAATTCATTCTATAACAACCTAGCCCTAAGGGCTTATCAATATTCATTAACATTGTATAAGTTCTCGAAAAAGTTCTTGGGTCTATACAATGCTTGAAAAGACAAAAAAAAAGTCCTTCTCCAAGGAGTCTCTAGTATGTTTTATACAAAAAAGTAGTAACTCCTAGTTGTCTTTTTCGCCTTCTTCTTGAAGAGGAAGTTACAAAAATTTTCACCTTCTCTTTTCTCATTACAAGTGGAAGAAAGGAATAAATTTGAATTAGTTAGGAAAAGAACGAAAGAAAAACATTCATTTTGTCCTTTCCCTATGAAATGTTTCTTTGGAGATATGTCATCCAAACTTCCAATTGGTCATATAGGGACTCAATTCTCTTGCATGTTAGTTGTTCCAGTTTTGCGTCATTCATGGCGATGTTGTCATCAAGGTCGCTCATGTACTTTTCTAATTTTTTCATAAATTCATGTATCATAGTGTGAATCTTTACTAGATGAAGCATATTTTGGTCAATGAGATCAGTGTACACAAAGGTTGTTGCTTCAACTACCGGTTTCCTTCGACTCATGCTTTCTTGGATTGCGTTAACCAATTATTTTGTGACCAAATTCTTCCCGACTTCAATTCCTGGGCATCCTTGTGAGCCCGCGAACATATTGCCATTGTCGTTGGTACTTCTTTATCTTCCCTTTGACTTATCTGTTGCCAATGCTCTAATGTGTACATATATGTCTTTCTTGTTGATTTTGAGGGTCTGTAAAGCTTAGGAGGTGCATCTGGATTCTCCACTATCCATGTATCGATGTCAATTATACCTTCACGGATAGTGTTTTATTGTGCCAACTTCCCTAGTATCTGGTTGTTTTGTTCAATAACTATTTCATCCATATTTTGGAAAAGGTGTAGATTGGAATACATGTCAATGATGTCACCTTCCAAATATTTCAACACCTTTTATGCACTGGTCTTAAAGTTGAGAAGAGTCCTTTCATCAATATTTACTTTATGAAGCCTCTCTTCTAGCTCTTTGATCCTCATATTTTTTTCTTCATTCTACTAGAACAACCTCTGTATATTGTCCATGGTTGCATCCATAAATGAAAATCCTTCCCTAGTTGTTTCCACGGGGTCTTCTATAACATATCCTATGATAGGGACTTGAGTGACTACTGATAAAGGGGATCCTTTTGTTGTTGGAACCTTTTTCACTCTTTCTTGCATGATTTTGTCGGTTTTACTATCATATGTGAAACTACATAGATCCAATATTTTGTCTGACCAAAAAGGTTCCTAGGGACCGAGACCTAAAGCATTGTTCATTGTTTCTTCTCCTATACCTACGGTGGATGTTCTAGGTATATCTAGGTCCATCAGGTGCATGCCACCCTCTCTATCATCTTCGTTATTCTTCTGTCTTTCTTATTTAGTAGCTTTGTCCATTGCTTATTTATCTACTAATTCTATTGTTATTCTTTCTGCTCCATCTAGTTTCTTTTCTTTTTCTACAGGAACTTTCACTTCCGCTTCTTCTTTTTCCTCAGCTTCAGCTTTAGATTTTTCTTCATTTTCTTCCTTGGCCTTTGCTTTGTCGGCTTCTAATTTTTTTTTCTTTTCAACATCATTCCTCCTCTTCAGTACCTTCTCTTTGTCTCTTCTCTTTTTTTCTGTCAATGCCTCTTCATTCTCTTCTGCAAAATCTGAATGAGTTGAGATAGAGATGGGGGAATATATCGCATATTCATCTCTATCTACATCTTTTATGGTTGCTTCTCTTACAGCTTCTTCATCCATGATTCTCCCTTTTGGATGGCCTCACCTATTGAAAATGAACTCGTCGTAAGTCCTATAATTTTGATGTACTTCCTCTTATTCCCAGAACTCAATGGTTTACTCATATGGGATCCTCATACTATTGAAGTTTTCTTTGACAATGTTCGTAGGGTCATGCCTCCTGAACTTTCCTCTCTAAAGCGGTAGGAAAGTAAGACGTCTACTTACGTCTGGGATTTTTTGGTGTTCTCAAAGAAATAGTTGCCAATGTAAAGAGGTAGTGGAGGCCAAATTTCTTTCTTTGATCTGTATAACATTCCTCTAACCCCATGTATGATAGTTTGATATGCCACTTCCTAGAGAACAAGTTTGTCAGCAACGAACTGATGAAGTAGATGGGGTGGTTTCATTGTATCATATATCCTTATATATGTTTCATGTTCCATTAAATACAATTCCCCAACCCTTCTTATGACTATTATGTCCTTGTCGACCATACAAGGTGGGGAGGTACAAAAAATAAATTCATACAATGGGGCAAGGAAGTGTTCTCATATTCTTTGATATTTTGTTTAGTATTTGTGCTCCCAAATCACCTTGCAGTAGATGTGGATAGCAACATTAGTGGGCAATCAACTCCATCCCATGTTTTGGTACTTGTGAGCAATACACATTATGTCTAGAAGATATGAATACATATGGAAACTGGGGAAGCTTCCTAGTTGTGCTTGTGTAAATGAAAAAATAGCATCCTTGAGATTTTCAGACAATATGTCTGCCCAGTTGAATGAGACCCCCACATCTACACAAAAATAAATTAGGGGCGTGTATGATAATAGAAAATGGGTTTCATTTAGTTCCCCATACAACCTGCACAACATGGCTACCATATACTAGAAAATCGAAATCAGAGCATAGTAAAACAACTTCCTTAATTCAAATCGAAAGAATTAGAAAAAACTCCTTCGATTGTATAAGAGTTAGTATCAAATCCCCTGAGCATATTGGAAGAGTTAGTAACAACTCCTCCAAGAAAATCATGGAAGTTGTTAGTAAATTCTCCTATATGCATTCGGAAGGTTTGTTATCGTATTGAGGAGCTCAGAGCACTTACCAGAAACTCCCCCACTCATATCGGAGGAGTTGAAAGTAACTCCTCTAATATGATTGGAGGATTTGTTTCCATTTGTTCTGAAAATGTGCGGAAGAGTTAATGTCATCTCTTCCGAGCATATCGGATAAGTTAGTAGTAACTTATTTGATATGCTCGGAGAGTTAATACACAAGTCTTCGATCTTTGTTCGGTTGTTATATTATTTGCAGTGAAATTCTATTAAAGGTGAATTGACATCGATGGTCGAAGTCGAGCTAGATCGACAGGAAGTCGAAGGTCGAGGAATTCAACCGGGTAAATTCAAAATCAAAGATATCGATGACAAGTCAATCGACAAGAGGTCGAAGTGTGGGCATGAGATGACCGACTAGAGACTGAATGGAGGTCGACTGGTAAACCTGAATTGGGGTCAACTGTAAACAAATCCTAGGATTTGTTGGATTTGTAGCCAATGATATGCATGGATCTATAATTGTTTTTGGGCGCCAATATTTAGGGGTTTACTTGTTTTAAAGCTCATAAAGAGTCTTTTTGTAAGGTCATAAAGGATGTTGTCGTAGGTGATCATAGAATTCACTTTTGCAGGTTAATGCATGTGTAAGTGTAGGTTGTTGGTCATGCATATGTAAGCCGAATTGGCTGCAGGGTTATTCTTGCCTATGCAAGAGGGTATGATGTTGATTGTGTCTTAGGTGTGGAACAAGGTTAGATATTTAGCATTTTATTCTGAATGAATAAGACAACAAGGGAGAAGAATTCTCAAAGGAATGTTGTTTTTCCCGGTTAAGGGTTTCTAGGGTAAAATCTCGGTGTACTGTGCGATTTCTTGTGTCATTTAATTTCTTGATTAAATTATTCTTCTCTTCTGCTAGGATTAGTGTGGAAGTGTCCTGCATTTCCTAACATGTGGTATCAGATCTTAAGTCTACCCTAACAAGTGAGTTATCAAAGCGGTTTAATGCTTTGGCGAGTATATCAGATATTGATCTTCAAATATTGAATCTAAAAACTCAACCCTGGGCACAGTAAGAGTCGTAAGTCATAAATTGTTTAAAATATCATGGTAAAGGATGGAGAGCAATTCCAGAATAGATATAGAAAGATTAAATGGCCATAATTTTGAGCTCTAGAAGCTTAAAATGGAATATATTCTTGTAGATCGAGAACAATGGATAGCAGTATGTCTAGGTACCCAGCTGATAGGCATGTTGACAAAAGAATGGGAGAAACTCGAAAGAAAAGAAAGAAGTACGATACATCTTTGTCTTGTAGATTCGATGTTGTTGAATGTCTTGGGTGAAGGTTTGGAAAATAAACTATGGAACAAGATGGGAAGATTATACCAATCGAAATCTCTGGTAAATAAGTTGTTTCTTAGAAACAAATGGTGTCTTCTGAGGATGAGTGATGGGAGTTCGGTGACTAAGCATTTAAATGTGTTTAACGCCCTATTAAGCTAGTTATCGTATGTGGCCATTAAGATCATTGATGAGGAGAAGTGTATAAGCCTATTATGTTATTTTCCAGACTCTTGGGATAGCGTAGTCATGGTTATTGGGAGTAATACAACCACATTATTCCTAGAGGATGTGGTTGCTTCTCTGATATCGAAATAAATGACAACAAATAAAATGGAAGTATCAACCAAATATGCTCTGGTAGTGAGAGGTCAACCGGTAGACAGAGATAAAGGTAGATTTTCTGGTAGGAAGTATAAGTCGAAGGGTAGATCTAAATACCCAATTCAATCGATGCGAAGATGTTGGAAATATGGTAAATTTGGGAATTATAAAAAGGATTGTAAGTCGAAGAACATAGAAGGGAGTGATGGATCTCACGAGAAGTAGTCGAATGAGAGAAACACAACCTCAAAAAAGGGAGGTGATGTGCACCTAGCGTCAACTAGTACACAGTTGGATCAAGATGTTTGGTTGATTGACTTAGGAGAACCATATCATATGACACCACATAAAGAATGGTTATGTGAATATGAACAATATGGTGGGAGGGATGTGTTCTTGGGGGACGAATCGACAACCAGAATTGTCGGATGGGGAAGAGTCCAACTGACATTGTAGGATGGGAGGAAAAGAACCCTTCCAGGTGTGATACATATTTTGGGTTTGGAAAGAAACCTGATATTTGTCAGCAAGATGGGTGGTATTATTTTTGGGATTAACTGCGTAGTGTAAGTCATTAATATATGACCCATATTCATGAGTATTAGTCGCAACTGACCAATATGCTTAAGATGAGTGATGCAGGTATGCATACTCTGTTTTAGAAGGATTTGTGCAAGATGTTTAGAGGTGCAATGGTATTAATGAAAGGAGTTCGGATTGGTACCTATTAAGCACTCAACACACCCTAAAAAATCCTCTGTCAAATTTTTACCTTTTTTGGGGGTACCACTTGATCTTCTGCACTGTCTGATTCGATTTCATTTTTGAAAAATGTTTTTTATTTTCTTATTTTCATGAATCCTGTCACCTATTCAGATTTTCTTGAACTTATGAAACCTCATGACTAAAATACATTGACACCTGAATAAAGAATTGGCAACCAAACACTTCACCAAACGTGCTCAGGTTCGGCATCAGAAGGAATTCGAAGAAGGAAAAAGAACCACTCAGAAAACCTCAGTCGTCGAGCATCGATCTCCATCGGCATCGACAAAATAAAGTTTTGGTTTGTGCATAAAGATGTATCTGATAGTCAATCCCCATTTCTCATCGGTAAAATATGGGGGGGATAGGATTTAACGAAGAGCGGAAAGACATCACCAATAGTCGATGCCTGACGCACTTATCAGAATTGGGGAAAACCTAGTAGTATCGCAACAAAAATTTTGACCATGATAAAATTTATTCCTGATCATCGATCCCCGATGAGTTTTCGGCATCAATACTTTTTCAAGGGAGTCAATCTGAAATTTCTTTGATAGGTTTATCACCAATAGTCGATCCTGGGAACTTTTTGGCATCATCAAGCTAAGGTTTTATTTAAAATGAAAAACTTAAGGAAAATATCGACTCTGATTAATACAAGTAAATTAAGTCACCGATATTCAACGCCACATGTCTTTACCAGGTAAGAGGGTTGTACGGTCTAGTGTTTTTCCGAGTTATTCTTGGCTCCCTAGGTCCGATTCACACCTCCAAGTAAGCGTTGTCGTGTCAACAGTGGATGGTAAAATCGATCGACATCGAAATTTTTTGCAGGAGGTTATCAACGAAAACGTTCATAGCACACTCCCAATCCTTGATCCACCCACTGAGAGAGCAACATGATGGGACATTTTATCATTAGATATGATCAAATTTTGAGCATTTAAGGAGATAATTAATACCTGATCCTGCATTGGTTTCTACTTCGTGCGCCAATCAAAATAGTCGTTTAAAATCATAGATAGACCACATCACCAACCACGCCTTTGTTGTCAACCCATGATGAATTTAAGTTCTACAAATTCGGTGGTATATTTGTTAAAAATTCACTCATAACTTGAATTGAATGGCTGATGCAACATGGTAAGATCTTTCCCATTTAAAATCTCTTGATTCGTTGTAAATGAAATCATTCTGCGTGTAAGATAATTATGGAGCATCCGAAGGAGAAAGACGATCAACGTGAAGGTTGTATCAATCCCATGATTTTCAAAATAACCAGGTTTTAACAAGCTTTAGAGGTATGTATCCGAGTCTGTAAATTCGTTGGCTATAATTTGTGTATGTGAGTTTCTCGATTTTTATACAGTCCCTTAAATTTTGTTCAAGTTGCAGGAATGATGCCGCAAAGAAAGAAAACCACCAGACGCTCATCAACAGCACCAAAGTTGAAAGAACCAAAGATGGGTGAAGGTTATTCTCCGGAAACTGTGAGGTAATTGGAGTATGCCCCTAGGCCGGAGCGTGTCATCAAAACAGCAACAAAGAAGGATTTCATCTAGCCCCCGGCCTTTGGCGATACAAAGGCAAGCACAGGGTTCAATATGGTGCTCCCACATTGGGGGGATTTCTTTAACAGGTTTAGCCAAGAACAGTACCCATAATATGTACCACACAGTGATCCAGACGTAAGGGCGCTCAAAGACCAGGTGTTCTCGAACATCTAACAGTCGTATCTACATATGGTGGCAAGCAGAAACCCCATTTTTCCCTGCATAGAATTCCTGAAGTGGCTCATCGACCACACAGACACACAAAAGTTTTTAATCGATGATGACAATGGGGGGTGTGTCATAGTTTTCCTCCTGGTAGAAGTTCATAAGTATTACAAACTCAAAGACCCAGAGGAGTGGCTAAACACAGACTTCATCGTGAAGTTCTATGAACACCACAACACCAACTGAGTGATGGTCTCATGGTGGAGGGAGGACAAGAAGTTTACCAATCAAAGAACTAGTTGGTATGGGACAGCTAACTTAAGGGATTCATACATCTATTTTATGGCTCTCATCTGTTGATTGTACGGAGATAAATATTGCTCCAGGTTTTCATAGGCATGGATGCCTTTGGCATACACAATTGTGATCATTGGGTGCAACTTCAACTGGGGATAAATATCTCCAAGCAACTGAGCATTTGTGTGCAGTAGGCCTAGGCGCCGAAGGAAGGGGAAGCACCATCATTTTACATGGTTTCATACTTGCTTGATTTCATGTGTGCCAAATGTCTTCACCAACATGAATCTGAGCTAGCATGTTGCAGAGCTCCCGGTCCATGTCTACTTCAGCGTGCTATGGGAAAAAAGGTATAATAAATCCTACTCCTTCATCTGCGATGAATTCATCGCTCAAATTTATTTTATTCTTTTTAAGAAGGAATTCACAAGGCTATCAGAGACAGCCAAAAAGATGATATCCAAGGTAGGCCATTGGTATTTGGACGAGCGCGTCACCTACATAAAGGTGTTCGGGACCACCGAAAAACCACATATCCTACAATCTCATGTCCCAGACCGGCTTGTAGTAGGAGAAATATAATATCAAATGATCTTGCAGGGATAAAATGCCACCCTGGTCAAGGACAAGAAACGAGATTTCATACCCTATGGTTTCCATGTAGGGTTATACTTGGTAAAGGACACTGCTCAAGCCAAACAAGAAGGGTTGAGACAACTCGAATTCAGATTCCCGACAGGGAGATTATGCAAGCACGAATCAAATGGATTGGTCCTGCAACATGCTTCACAGGTGTCGTCCTGCTAATTATATGCTCACGACAAGTTTGAAGAAGAAGTCTTTACAAAGAACGCCTAGGACTGGGACGAGGTGTTGCAAAGGATGCTCGACTCGAAAATGACCAGGTTCAAGGCCATGAGAATGGATGAACAGGAGACAACTATAGAGCAGTCGGCTCAAGAGGCCCTCAGAGCTAGGGAAGAAATCAGAGCGGGAGAGGCCACATAAGTGTAGAACAGGGGATTGACTATGACACTGGAGGCACAGGAAAGGGGATTGATCCTAATGGAACAAGCACAGTGAGTAATTGATCAGTTACAGAATGACCCAAACCTCATGGAAATGAAAAGGGTCCCTGTCGACAACCTATTTGAGAGCCGGGTAGGTCCAAGTGGTCCAGATCTATTACAAATTAAAGAAATCATCAAGTTAGATAACCCTGAAGTTACAACGCCACAGGCCAGATCACCAAGGGACATTTCATCTCATCTAGAGATAGCAACGACATTAGGGAGATCAAGTGCACCAAACCCCCTCCATGACTTAATAACAATATATGATGAGGAGGAGAGTTTGGAGGTTTCCTTGGTGACTCTGGTGCATATCACAGAGGAAACATAACCCAAGAAGGCATCTTCCCCAACTCCCGATGCTCAAATTCAAGTCCTTCCATGGAATGATTGGGAGGTCGAAAGTGTCTTAGACACTGAGCTACTCGATGTACTGAAGACCCAAGTGGATAGCCCAAAGAACGAGATAGGGTCGAGTGAACGTGAAGAAGAAGTTCCACAACTGTAAATCGGCATCTCAACAGTCGATTATCAAGTAAGTACTGAGTCTGCCCCTGATTATTCAAATTCAGCCAGTACTTTACCTCCTGATGAGCAATAACCAGAGGTTGAACCTTAGGAACACATGGAAGAGGTTCAAGAACCCAGTTTTGAACATATATACATCGTCAGGAACCTAGGAAACATGCTTACCTGGGGAGATCAACAAATCCCCGAACCTGTGGATGAGGTTGATGATATACAAGCCATATCCTATGACTGGAAGAGGAAATCCATCATGAAGAGAACCACCAAGAAGAGACGGCTTACTTTGGATCTCTCCATCCTCATCACCATGGACAAAAAATTCGTTAACACAGAGCATGCCAAGACATCTGAGCTTATCAACACAAGGATGGAAATCATAGATGCCACCCTGGATAGAGAGAAAAGGGATGAAAGGGAGTTGGTTGTTGCACTAAAGGAGTTGGAAAATCTACACCATTTGGTGAAATATTATCAAGACTCCATACAGGCCACAGTGTTCTTGAGAAGCGAATTCCAGGATGCCTATAGTAAATTCACAAATCAGTGACACCTTTTCACTGTAGGAATAGTCAATTTCCAAGAATACACCCTCATGGCACTGGCGATGTGAAAATATATGGAAATATGGTATGAGAAAGCACACCAATAAGTGGAAAGGATTGATTACATCAACGTCGTTCAGCAAGGTCGAGATGTCGAAGATCACAACATTTGAGTACTAAGGGAGAGCAGCATCAATCGCATAAAGAAGTCAGGTGAATACTGGGTGAAAATAACCTAAGAACCTCATCAGGAAATCCAACAGAAATGGGTTGAGTGCGAAAAGAGTTGGACCAAGATCAATCGAGCGATGAGAAAAATTGACCTCCCAGAATTTGGCACACCCGATGACTTAGCGATAAAAGCGCCCTATGGTGATGTTTTGTTTTACTTATCTTGTAGTTTTTATAGTTATTATTAGTTAATAATATGTTATAAATAGGAGGATCGACCTGTTAGCAAGGGTCGATGGTTTTTTAAAAGACCCTCATTTTTTGATTGTAAAGAACTATTTTGAAGCTACCTTAATTGAGAAGTCATGTTTAGGATCAAAGACAATTTTTTCTGTTTTTTCATCAAAAGCGTGTGTGATTATATGTTGTAATGAGTAAGAGCCTCTGAATCTATTGATAAGTTATCTAATTCAATATTTTTATAGTTCTTGTCTCTAATGATAAAGAGTAAATCATTGTGTTAATATGTGATTGATGATTAGAGTTAAGGACACTATTTTTCTTGCCATCGTTTATTTCATGTATGTTTTCTTCTAATAATCGTACCTCAGTCAATAAGTGGAACACCAGCAGGTTAATGTATTAGTACTAGGCTTGTTGTAGGTGTAATAATCATTGTATGAATGCTTGAGTATGAAGGTTATCTCGAGCTCAGCCTTCTTCAATAGTTAAGTCCTTTCCCCTTTGTTACCCAGCTGATTTATACCAGCATTCATCTTGTATCGCTCCCACCTATAAGAGAAAATACAAAAAGAGAATGTTTGAACTAAAGGAGGAGATTTCACAAGATGATATGTTGTCAATCACTATGTAAAGCCCATCGATTAATTAGCAGGATCGCAAGATCTATAGAACCATTCCACCATTAAACATTGTATAGTCTAATTTTGCCTCGGTGACAGGTTTGGTTACTATTGTTGAGTTAAAGGGATTTAGGACCCCTCAACAAAAATGGTGTTAGAAGGAGGACCTGAAGAATGAATGGCTGACAATATTTTTTACAGAATTTTTCACACAGCCTATAGATTCAAAACATCCCACATGCATGGCTAGTCATTCTCAAGACAACCCACACACATTGAGTACTCCTGAAATGAGTAACTCACCCCAGCAAGAGGAAGAACATCTATTCCCTTAGATACATTATGCTCTTCCTCACGAGGAGTTGAACCAATTCAGAAGAATCACAAGAGCTTATTCCCAACAGATCGGAGTGTTTCCCTTAGCTTCGTTACTTCCTCGTAGAAAACAAGTAAGAAGACCAGTGGTCAATACCCCCGACATGTTTTTGTGGAAACAGTAGAAGACCTGATATATTTCTCCCTCACCAAAATTGAACATCCTCTTAATCTAATCCCCGAAACACCAACCAACAATTGCTCTGAGCCCGACGATTTTTTCGACGAGGAAGGCTTTAACTCAAAATGCTCAGTTTCACGATTGGACGGCATGGACGATAAAAATGATCATAATGAAGAAAGAGGAAACTTGCCTCAAAATAATCAACCTTGGTTGGACAGATATGCTCTGGCCATCCCTGGACGAATACATAACCTTCCCATACATCCAAAAAAACTACTCCCTAAATTTGACCCTGAAACCTCAGGATTGTCGGAAGACCATATCAAACAATTCATACTAGCTATCAGACTGATGAATGTCCAACATGAAGACGTAGTATGCAGGATTTTCCCCTACAATTTTGATAATTTGGCCTCCATGTGGTATTTTAACTTACTTGTATGATCCATAACTAGTTGGACAAAGTTTCAAAAGGATTTTCTTGATAAATTTGCAGAAGAAACCACTACAGGAGCTTTGATGGCCAAGTTGTTCACCGCCACCATGAGTTCAAAGGAGAAGGTTAAAGATTTTAATAAATGGTTCACCACTATCCTAAAAAAATTCCAACCCGAAGCCAAACCCACTCAGGAGTTTCAAATCGAAGTATATGCTAATGCTCTCCCAGGTTCTATTTCCATGTTTGTGAAGAGGGTTGCCAAAACAACCTTAACTGAGAATTTTGAAGAAGCCAAAACAATAGAATTTCAAATGAAGGGATGTAAAGAAGGCCAGGTCTCATTAGTTAAGAAGGAAGTTCAAACTCCTCCCAGGAGATGACTCATGTTGACTAGACCCCTGGGGAAACAAAA
>SNQJ01S0170708.1:0-20590 GCA_010110895.2 Picea sitchensis | reverse complement strand
TTGAGTGCATAAACCACTTTATTCTCTTTCCCCTTAATGTGATTTATATCAAAATCATACTCACCAAGGAAAACAAACCATCTAACTCATCTAGCTTTCAATGTTTTTTATCCAAACAAATATTTTAGACCACCATGGTTTGTCCTCGGCTCAAATTTTCTACTCATGATATAATGTCTCCACATTTTCATTGCATGAACAATTGTTGTCAATTCCAAGTCATGTGTGGCATAGTTCCTCTCATGCTCCTTCAACTTTCCTGACTCATATCAAATTACATGCCCATTTTAGGTAAGGAATCCACCAAGCCCTTCTTTACATGCATCTGTGCACACAACAAAATCCTCTTTTGGATATGCAATCTTCAAGATAGTTGCAATGATAATAAATCCTTCAAGTGCTGGAAATTTTCTTCACACTTGATTGTCCATTCGAATTTTATTCCTTTCTTTTTAAAGGAAGTGATCAAGTGTGCAATCTTGGAGAAACCTACAATGAATCTCCTATAGTAACCAACTAGACCTATAAATGATCTAACCTCTAAAATATTCTTTGGTGTTGGACAACCTTTGATTGCTTCAATATTTGTATGGATCCACTGTTATGCCATCCTCTGAGACAATGTGGCCTAAATAAGGGAGTTTCTTCTAATAAAAAGATCACTTGCTCAATTTGGCATACGATTGGTTTTCTCTCAACACATGTAGCACCATCCTCTAATGTTTCGCATCCTCTAAGAATATCATCCAAGACGACAATGACAAATTTGTCCAGGTAATCTCTAAACATTCCATTCATCAAACACATAAAAGTAGTTGGTGCATTTATCAACCCAAATGGCATCACTACAAATTCACCATGACCATACCTTGTCCAAACGACTATCTTGCTAGTATGTTCTTCTATGATTCTCACTTGATGATAATCTGGTATCAAGTCAATCTTGGAAATATCTTTGCTCCCTTCAAATGATAAAAAATATCATCGATTCTTGGAAAATGGTACTTGTTCTTTATGATAACCTTATTCAATTGTCTAAAATCAATGCATAACCTTTGAGTTCCATCATTTTTATTCACAAAACGCACTGGGGAAACCCAAGGTGAAACACTTGGGCATATGTATCCCTTGTTCAACAATTCTTCTAGTTGCATCTGCAACTCTTTTAGCTTCGGTGTGCTCATTCAGTATGGAGTCTTGGACACTGGAGCGACTCTAAGAATTATGTCAATAGAGAAGTCAATGTCTCTCTATTCGGTGGCAAACCTTGCAATTCCCCAAAAACATATACATATTCCTTCAAGACTAGATAATCTTTGAGATTTAGCTCCTTATCCCTTATTGGCTCTTCCATATGTGTTGCATATATCTCACATCCCTTTCCAAACTTCTTTTCAACTGTAATGTTGAAATTTATCTAATAGATATGTGTCTTGGAATACCTTAAATTTTCATTGAATTCCCTTCTTCATCGAGGCATTTGAAAGGATTGTTCTAGCAATCTAAGACAACATGATGCTTGTCCAACCAATCCACACCAATGAAAAAATCATATGACCCAAGAAATATGATGTTCAAATCCACCTTAGTGTTGAATCCATTCATGTTCACCGAGCAATCCCTGACCAACTCATTGATTCTTCTCTTGGTTCCAGTGGCTAGCTGATCCAACCACATCTTCTCATGCTTACATTTCTTCAATTTAAATCTATCAACTATATTAGGATCCACATATTTATGACTAGCTCCAAAATCAATCAAAATAGTTATGGGATGATTATCAATCTTACCTTCCACCTCAATCATGTATGATTAATAGTCTGCTTGTCTATTGCCCAAGGCCACATAAATCCTTGGCATACTCCTACCAATGTCTTCCACTATATCAACTTCTCGATTGTTATGCACATTCCTTGTCCTATCCCCCTTATGAGGAAAATATTTAAACACATGGTCTCCCTCACGTCCCCAACACTTTATGGGTTGTTGTCTTGGCATTTTCTCCAAGGAATCAATATCTAAGGTTCATGTTGTGCTTATCTCCCTTGTTGATATCACTGGGAGATATTCCTGAAGAAAGATGGCTTGAATCCTTTCTTCCTCTAATCCATCTTGCCTTTCTTTTTGTCATCCCAAGATTTTTGAAACATTGACCTGCATTTATTCTAGTCATGTAAGTACTTGGATTTCATCATGGACTCCTCTGAAATCCTGGGATAATAAAATTGATTTGTGTTCTTGTATAATGATGGTAGCCCACTCAAGAACCTTTGAACTTTAACCTTCTCATCCCTGATGAAATCCACATACCTTGGAATATCCAAGAATTTCTTTGCGTACTCTTCCATGGTCATGCTTCCTAATTTAAGCTCAAAGAATTCTTTCATTTTATCTTCATAATAATTTGTTGACAAGTATTGTTGTTGGAAGTATTTCTTGAAATGCTTCCAAGAAATCCTCTTCTCCTCAATATGATTGACTTGCTTCAACCATCCCCACCACATGGAAGCTTTCCCCTAAAGATGGTATATGACAATTCTTGCTTCCATATTTGATGAATAATTGTACAGTTGAAAATATTTTCTCATGCCCAACTACTAAGAGTCAGCTTCTCCACCCTTCTTATGCTCTCCATCAAATGTTGGTGGTTTGAAGCTCCTGAGCTCTCCCTGCAAATTATCTAATTTGGGCCTTCTCCTTTGATGTCTGACAGGGGACTTACTTGGGCTAATATTTTATTTCGATATTGTAGGTTCTCTTCTAGCTGAATGTATAGGTGAATGGTGATGCCTACTAACACTTCTTGAGTGTCTCAACCTCTATAGTCTTCGATCCTATCATGAGATATGTGTTATGTTGTGTGCCCTGCATTGGTTGCATGTCTTATTTTAGACTCCTTGTTGATTTGGCTTTGTAAGTTATTCAAACTCTGTAGAAATTGAAAATTAATTTAGTTATACTCCTCTTGAGATTTTATCAACCTTTCATTATCTGCTCTATAGTTTTGTAGTTCCCTCTACAACCTCTTCATCAACTCTATAGGATTCACTTTGTTTCTATGTCCATTGAACTCAGTTTCTGCATTTGCCAAACTGATATTTAATCCTTTGATTTCATCTCCATGGCTATGAAAACCTTGTGCATCATCCACCTCTTCAATCCTCATTTCTAAACCTGATTTATGTCCTTCATGTACCTCTAATTTTGCAAAAATGTGCATGCAACAATTATTGTTAGAACTATGCATATTGTAAAATATTTCATTAATTAGGCTACAAGTAATTCTTTCTCTAAATTTATGAAGCGTGTGAATGAACTAAACCATATTCTAATTATTTAGACACGTTCTCACCTGAATTAGCTTTCCAATGAATGTACACATGCCTCATTCTTAGTTATGAGCTATAAGTTACAATCTTCTGAATTTTGTCATTTCTACTAAATTATGCCATGTTCTCACTGGTGCAATCTAGCTAAGAGACTGCAGAAGAAAATTTGTCAAGAACCAAGAAAAATTTTATATTTAACGCAGATAGCATTCTTGATTAACAATAACCAACAATTTTCAGATTAAGAATCTCATGCTCTAGTCAAATTCTGTATAAATATGGAATTGTCAACTATGCTCTTTTTACATTTTCTTAAGACTTGGAATTTTTTGCAAAACTGGTTATCTCCCAAACAGACTAACACTCAGAAAAACGTCCTCAAGACAAAGTCATAAGGTTGTTGAGGTGGTAAAATGTCGAGTAAATAAAGTTTTCCATATTTGTGATTTGGGGTCCCTTTTTGTCCTCTAAATTTTTCAAAAATCCCCAAAAAGTGTTTGAGAATAGTGAATTTTGCCTTGTTGTTGTGTCCTCATTTCAAACTCCTTGGAATTTGGAACAAATATTCATTAAGTATTTTCATGTCTACTTTTTGGACTCACTGTAAAAATTTCATCAATAACAAAGCCTTTGTCAAAGAGTACCACCATGTTCTTCAAAAATAACTAATTTTCATTTTATGGTAATTTGGTGCAGAATTGGCTACTGACACTCATTAACACTTTTATACGACTCCTTCATGTGGATATACCCTTTAAATTTCATCTAGTTCTGAGTTAACCATCTTTTTTATGGCCAAAACAAGTTTTTGGCTCCAGACTTTTTATTATAAAAACCATCTTACTTGTGTGGAAATCTAGTTAATGTGGCATGGCACATGGCTACTGGTGTCCACTTGTTAGCCCCTAATATGGCCATGTCATCATATTCCCTTCCCTTCATCGGTGGTCAGCTTATTTCTTCCATCTACAATCTGAAGATTTCTCCTTCCGGCAATTCGAAGATTTCTTCCTTTAGCAGAGATCGGAATTCATCCTATCGGCGAAACACAAAAAATATCCTTCCATTGGCAAACTTATGAATTTGAACTTTCGGAGGTTTGATAAAATTGCATTTCGATGGATCAAAAAATTTGTGTTTTGGAGGACTCAAAATTTCTTTACTATTAGCAAGCTCCAAAATGCAGTTCATCGTTGAAATCCAAAATTTGTCTTAGGCGAACTATAAATTTTATATTTCATCATTGAATTACAAAATGTTGTTTGATGAACTACAAAATTCTCTTAAACACCAAGCTTCAAAATTTTCTTCAACGAACTAAAAGATTCTTTTCACTTTGCCAAACTACAAAATGCACTTCAATAAACTCCAAAATCGTTTCTTCGGTGAATTGAATTTTTTTTTCATTGGCAAACTTGGAATTTCTTCATTGGCGGACGAAAAATTTCTCCAACTTCATCGAATTTCACCAAACTCTGAATTTCTTATTCAACAAACCAAAATTTCTCCAACTTCGTCGAACTCCAAATTTTGTTCTTCGGCAAACCAAAAATTTCTCCAACTTCGTCGATTTTCGTTGAACTCCTAATTTTTTTGGCAACTTTAAATTTTCTTCATCGACGAACTTTGTTTAACTTGGAAAATTTGACCAAATCTTAAATGAATCTGGTCCTTTGATCTCCAAATCGAATGTTATCTGGGCCATTGTTTTTACCAAACTTCACAATTGCCATGAAACATGGAATTTGACCTCTCCGGTCAAATTTAACTCTACAACTTGTAGATAGATGTAAGTAATCTCCTCTTTGACAATTCTGAGTGCAAATCTGACCTGGATTTCTTTATAAATTTGGGGATTTCACTCTGAATTTACAAATTTCCCCAAAGTAGATGCAGATTAAGACTTTTTTATAGCAGATTTGTCAAATCTTTGCTATTCTTCGGCCCATACGGGTCCGATGTTGAACCAAAATATCTAATACCAATCTATAACATACCAACTCCCTTGTTGGTCCACGTTGCTACTACGTAACATACTGATTCAAATGTGAAAGCATGCATAGCATGATATACAAGCTCATGCATTTATCAATAATTTTTAATTCGTGAGTGCATATTATTTAAGCATTCCCAACAACATTCAATCACATAAAACACAGATTAAAATGCAACATTTACACCCTACACTTGATCGTAATAACTCAGTGATCAAAACACTTATCATTTAAAAACGTTTTACACAACCAACTACAGAGAATGGACGCACCACTAAACCATAAACTATGCTACTCCAATTCTCTCATAAGGAAGTCACCTTTGAGTTGGGGTTATGATTCTACAATGACGAGCATTCTCCTATGGGTGTCTACAGTCCACTCAAACAACTCAATACTCACTAAAATACAGTGACGTGACTCCTACAACCATTCAACTACCCAACTACCTTCCCCTTCAGTCTGTAAAACCCAAGTGATGAGGTTTCCTTCTCTGCATTGTAGTGCCTTAGATAATCTCCATCCCCTCTAGGGATCCAACACAAATCGGCTAGGAATCTCTCAGCTAGTGACTCAAGGAAATCTGGTTGCAACATTTACAAATGCTCTTTGGGTAATTTATCAATAGAAAGTCATTTACATGCATGGAAACCCCATTCTCGGCATAATTACCAGCTTTAGCAAGTTGTCTTCAATGCCCACTATGGTTGCCTACTCTTTCTCAACACTAAAGTTCTCACACAACATTTACAAATGCTCTTTGGGTAATTTCTCAATATAAAATCACTTACATGCATGGAAACCCCATTCTCGGCACAATTACCAACTTTAACAAGTTGTCTTCAATGCCAACTATGGTTGCCTACTATTTCTCAACACTAAAATTTGGTTTTCCTCACTTCTTGCTAACTATTAAAATTTCTCTCCTTTCTAATTGGATTTTCCTTTTATTTCTTCTACCATACTTGCTTGACTCACACTCTTCCCCAAGATGATTACACAAAACCTATTATATCATAACTCAGTGGGTTGACTTTCTCACTAAACCTCGTACATGAATTCAACGATTGAGTGCTTTATAAGTCAAAGGGATAAATATCTAAACGAAAAACTAATTTATTAAGGTTGTTTAAGAGTCTAGGCACTTGGAAACCCTTCAAAACCCCCATTAGTACCCCTCTCTTCTTGAATCATGGCCCTCCATTACTCTTATCCTTACCCATCTACAACCGATGATGTATTCCATCTTATTATTTTTCATTGTACAATGTTTACATGTTACATCGCTTGGCCCCCAACCATTCATAATATTTACAAATATACAATGCTACAACAAGGATAAAAACTAGGGTGTTACACTTATCCATAGAAGAACGAGAGCTAGAGTTAAAAGGGTTTTTGGTTGTTGAGAGAGCTTAAAGGGAAGCTAAATAATCCAGAAGACAATAAGAGATTAGATTAAAGGAAGAAGTTAAGCTTAAAGCTATTCAGGAAGAGCAAGCCAGACTATAGAGACAACATGAACTCCAACATAAAATTGAGGAGTCAGAGCAACAAAGAAAAGTTGTTGAAGCATAACAAAGGAAAAATAATTACGAGAGTTGAGAGAAAAGGAAGAGTCATGTAGAAAAGTGCAAGCTAAGAGGATTCATCAAAAGGAAAAAAGAGGAAGAACATAATAAAATCATTGAAGAGTTAAAGAAAAATAAAGAGGTGGAGGAAATAAGGAGGATCCAGGAAGAAAATTTGCAATACGAAATAGTAGCAAAAATATATAGTGATGTTGAGAGTGCAACCAAGCAAGCATCATATCAGCAACAAGAGCCTTGGTCCATAGTGCCTCCTATAGAAGTCATTGATTTGACCAAGGATGAGAAAGACGTTTCTAAGTTAGGCACCTAGGTTGAAGAAAAACTTGCTCACAAGGCGACCAATTAGACTCTGAAACTTGAAGAGACACAAGCAATGGACAAAGGCAAAGAACTAGAATTGGAATGGTTTCACACCCCAAGTAGTTTAGAAAATATCCTATCATGGGGTGATCAACCAATTCCTTAATAATTGGATGAAGTTGTCGACCTCGAATCTATTGCTTATAACTGTCAGGGGCAAGCTATTGTCAAGAGAATGCATAAGATAAGGACACTAAATGTAAATAGTGTTATAATTTGCACTACAAAAGAACCTCTGCTAGATACAAACAGGGAAAAAATAAGTGAATTATTGTATACTAAAGTACTAATTTCCCGTGCTACTACTGATAAATCTATAGTTGACGAGAGTGAGGTTGAAGGAATGAAAAAGAAACTTGCATTTATTAGGAATCAAGTTAACTACTACAAAGAGTCCCAGAAGATTGTAACTAGGTTTATGTATGATGTTTTAAAAGAAAATAAGAAGCATCGACAAATAAAAATAAATTTTCTAGAAAATATAGTAGAGCTTCGAGAGGAAACACTAATTTATCAGTGGTGCATAAAGGGGTCTTAAAATGGAATGAGAAGTGAGAAAAGGTGCAATGTCAAATCAAATATATTAAAAAAATTCAAAAGGCTCGTGCAAATGAAGATCATGGTATCAGAGCCTTTATAGATGTAAGTATAGTTAGGATGTAGATATCATCACAACATTAGGAAAAGTTGGCTATGGAATCAATGAATCAAGTTAATGATGAATGGTTGGCTTGTTTGAAATTTTGAAACTCTATCAACCAAGTTATGTCTCACAACCACTTGCCCACGTGCGGCTAGCTAAAAGTATTTTTGTCAGCAAAGGAAGTATCGTCAGAGTTTAAACAAATTGCAGATAAATATGGAATTGATGTCGATGGGATAACTTCAATAGAGCATGGTCATACAAAGAAATATCTCGTCGCTAAAGTGGAAATGATAGTTAGATTGTAATTGTTAATTCCAAAGATAGAAAAGTATACTCAATCTTCTAGGAATGGAAAGGAGATATTAAGTTTGCTTATGGATTAGCATCCATTCCCACATACCCACTTGAGTGAAGATCTATCTAAGCAGTGGGGCAGCTATGATGTTGAGCATGCATTTGTCAAGACATCTAGTTCGCCAGAATTTTAGCCGCATGCAAGATTTTGACTTTTCTAATTTTTGCTTCATTCTATTTTAAGTTGTAGTTTTGATTGTAAATAAAGAGATTGTGTAACGTCCCCAGCTCTACTCTGGGCCATGTCACATCAAAATTTTGAAATTTGATACCACTTTGTAACCTATCTAGCCTCCTAGCTAAGTTATGTTACCACATTCTAAAGTATCCACTACCGCAACTCGCTAAATAAAGCTCTGATATCAATTCTTTCTTTTGTGGAAGCAACTCATTGAAACCATTAGCGCGCATAACTAGCCTTTTGCTACGCGCAACTATGTTTCCCTAGTGCACGCAAACCAGTCTCGTATCGCACTCAACAAATTTGTCTTAGCAATTATGTGTGCTCAACTATCATTGTGTCGTTCGCGTCGGTTGTCCCTCAACACGCACACAATTTCTAGCTTCATTCTAGAATCCATACGATTATTGTTGAAGTTACTTAACAGATAGTGACTATAACAAAGGAATGAACTCATATTACAACTACACACGTAACCATTCCTATGCCATGCGTGAGGTCTCTCCCATTTGCATGTGTGCGATGATTCAAGCCTTGCCTCGGAATCTTATGATCGTTACCACAGAATCATCTAACAGGAAACACTTAATAACTACCATGCTCTACATCTGCAACAGTTTTGCGAAACTAACGATACATGCACAACCCAACTCAATTATGTACTAATTCCATAAACATAAATAACATAAGCATTCACAATTTAAACAATATATAAACACATATAAAATGTCATGGCCCATGCCTTGCCTATGCAGCAAACATGCAGTTCTACAACATATCTAATCCACGCACAAATATATATACAATTGTAACACATAATATATTTAACATGTATATGCACGTTACTCGGAGAATCATACACATAAGAAAACACTTATATTTTGTTTTAATCCATCAATTGCATGCAAATCTCAGACGTTCCTCCCAGCCATAGACTCTACCACTCAAAAACTCTCAACAGTTGGTCACCCCTGAGTTGGGACTTAAACTCCACCAAGGCAAAGGATTCCTAAGCCAAGATAAGGTATATAAACAATCAAAACACTCAGACAAAGGTGCCAACTATAACAAAAGAATTGCAGTCCCTCATTCCCCACATGCATGTCCCACACCAGGAAGTGTGCCCCTTCTCTACTCAATAGTCCTTCAGCTACCCCACTTCCCTTCCAGGGCTTCAGCAACAGGCCAAACAGGAAGTCTTAGAGCCCTATAACTGAAATTGGGCACCTTGGGAAAGCAATTCCCAACAATTCTCTCACCTGGAGAGAATGATTATGGACCTGACAACCCGCCTATTCAATAGCACATAAGTCTGACAACTCGCCTCTTCAATAGCACGCAGGCCTGACAACCACCCTCTTCAATAGCACACAACCTTGACAAGTCACCTCTTCAATAGCACACGGGCCTGACAACCTGCCTCTTCAATCGCACACAGACCTTCCCAAGTACAGGGTTATGTGATGGTAGAAAGTTACAACAAGATACAGATGCCTAGCAAAGGAAAGTTGGTTTTCCTCCTCAAGGAATGAGTGAATCCCCCCCTAAATATAGTAAGGCCCAACAATATATTTGCATGACTAAAACTAGACACATGTCACCTTTAGAGCTAGCTTTGCTCCACTTGGTGACTCGTTCCCATCACATAACAACTTAGGATAAATATATATCCCATAAATTATATTTTTGGAAATATTATTAAAATATTCCCTCGTCCTAACTCTTAGCCCCTTTTTCCTTTTCTGGTGGAGTTTAAGCCCCTCGTCTCTTTTTGTTTGATTGGTCTGGAGGCAGTGATATGTTTTCATTAATTATGTGAGTGTCATCAAATTTTTACAAAGATAAGCTCACTGGCATTTTAGCCTCACAATGCACTTATTCGGGTGCACACAAAACTATGAAATGGGTGTGCACCCTCCCTTGGTTCACGTGCAAAACTCATCTCTTTGTCGCACTAAACCACATAAGCACTATAGCCTCAAAATATTTATATACAAAGGCTCTCTTGCCCTGAAATATCCTGGCTACAAAGCACAGTCTGATGAGCACTTCAAGACAATCTTTGTGCACTTCCTCAGGTGTGCGCAAACTATGAAATGGGTGTGCACTCCACCTTTTGTGCGTGTGCATAAAACAAAACCCAAATATCAGTGTTGACAACTCACTAGCCTATATGTACATTTACATTTACATTTACAATTGGGGTTAGGGCTAGGGTATTGCATTCCCCTCCCCCTTAGTTTTCCATTGTCCTCAGTGGATTATGTACAATAAAAAATTCAAAAGTCTTCAAAAAGATATGGGTACTCTGTGCGCATAGTATCCTCGTGCTCCCAGGTGTTGACTCTCAAAATCGTCAAAGAGTCACCTGCCTAGAAAGAATTGCAAGGCATGCACTTTTTAAAAATATATATATTCTATATACATATATATTAAATAAACTATAAGTGGGGAACCCTATAGTGTCATTCAAATAAATAACCTAGGATATCCCTTTCTAAGGAAAAGTCACTTAAATTCTTTATTGTTGATGGTTGTCTTTGATGCTTATGAATCACCTGCATGATGATTATTTCGGTATGAGCTTGGTTTTAGTTCTCAGTGCTAACAATAGTGGTTTCAAATGATATTCATAACTCCTCTTTGGGCATTTTTTTTATTCTAAGTAAAAATCTTGGGCAAAATCATCTTCAAAAAAGTGTTTTATGGTTGTTGTTTCAAATGATAAAAGGGTTCTCATTTTTTTTAATGCATCGACATGATATTTACCCACTAGTTGTTGAGTTTTAGACATATTAAAAAAAAAAGGTGACCTGCATACATATGTACATAGCACATCACTCATATATATTACACAGGTTATATGTACATGGTCCGGTACACATTAGACAAGCTGCAAGCATATGGGTAGTGTCAACCATATTGTTACAAATTGTGATAGCATAAAGATTTGTATTTGGAAAAATGTTGAAGGTTTTAACGCATATGGGATATTATTCACAGCGCACAGAAATTATATATTGTATCGGTATGATCCAACATGTATATTTTATAGACATGGCATTGTATGGCCAACGATCTTAATTATGGAAGTTAAGTGTTGGAAGTTCATATGTTAGTGGATGTTAATATTTCAAACGCATGTGGGACATCCTATATGCACATACCATATGTTGGACATCGTTATTTGTCGACGGTGGTTAATGTGGTAGGTGGTTGCGTTGGTAACGTGTGATCCTAAATGAGTTATCTCTTACTTGGCACATGTTGGTTGTTTGAGGTTTTGACGCGCCTTTCCTTGGGTTTAGCAAGTGATTAATGTTGGTCGTCACCCTAGCACAACGTGACTAGCAGTTAATGCACCAAGCTTGTTGCTCGAAGCTACCATTTTGGGCTTTGGCATTCGTTTCATTCATTAGTGGAAATTGAATTTTGGTAACCACAGCAACCGCTTGAAGGTGCCTTTTAACCTGCACAACACCAAGTACTAGGGTTTTGATTCCATGTCATCTAATGTGATTTTGGCTTGATATTTTATGCGTGGCTCTGTAATTGCATGATGTGCTTGTCATTCGATGCTTTCATGTTTTGTTTTAAAGGAAAATGAGGTTGTTATGCTCCTAATTTTGGAAAAACCCATGCACATAAGTTTGAATGTTATGATGGATGGTTGATTGGCATAGTTATGGTTGTTGGTTGCCTATTTAGCATGTTGGTCTGCAGTTATATATAGTGCATTAAAATGGCAAATTCTGGTGCTTTAGGTCTTTGGTGTTTTAGTGTTGTATGCAAAGAAGTCACATGCATATCCTACGTTGTTTCTTGAAATAAAATGTCATGAGACCCTATGCATACCCTTGTTGGTCTACCTGCATGCGCATTTCGGTTGGGCCAAGTCCGAACTAAAAACGTTTTGGGTCAAAGCTCTTTTATTATCGACATTATGTTGTTCATTGACGATCACAATCCTGTAAAACCCTAGTCATTTTGATTATGGTCATTGTTTGGGACCAAAAACAAAGAAAGAGGCATCACTTCCTCTGCGTATTAGGATTAAATTTGTCACAGATGATACACCAGAGTCTGAGATTGTTATTTGGTGGTTGTGATTTGGTAACAATAAGGTTTTGAAACCCCTATCATTTCGTTGCCAGCTATGATGTGACACCTCTATCGGATTATATTTTGTGACCTTTGGCCATAACAGGGGCACGACACCAAGTATTGATTGAGTAATTTCGATGCATACATATGTCTGTCATCTCCTTGCAAATAAAATCCTTTATTCGGTGTGGGGTCTGATTGAACAAGCATTGTTACGATTTGATCATTCGATTGTTGGTTAATAAGTAATGAAATCGATCATTTAAGAGTGAAGATAAATAAAATGTTTGTATGACTCTTGATGTTTGGATGACTTTGTTGATATTTCGATCGTTGTTTACATGAAATTTCGCATTTGTTGGTTGGTAGTAATATGTAATGTTTTGATTGAAGACGGAAATTGGTGTTAAATGGAGACTAATACATGGACTTTAATCATTTGTAAAAAAAGGAATAATGCTTGGAATGTGACAGTGAAAATATTTTGAGAACAATGACAGAACTGTTGTGTGACATTTTTCAATTGTGTTTTCAAAGTGGATACTTTACGCAATGAGAGATAGTCTGATTTTATTGAACATTATGGTTGCATGATGACTATAATCTTGTTTGTTGGAATTGTAAGGATTGAATGATAATGGAAATAATTATAATATAAGCATGTCCATTTTGTTTTCCCGTCATACTTAACATTTTCCATTCATTACAATCCCTATTCATGAACCCAAATACATGTTTCATTCCCATGCTTAGATCATAATTGTAAGAAATGTTTCATGGAAGAATTATATAAAAAGGGAGTGTTTAGTTTGTTTGATCTCTACTCAGTTTCATATCCAAAAAAAAATGTTGATGATAATCATATGATGGAACTAGTCATGGTAAATAAACAGTCCATATTGCACTTCCCGGTCATACTTACCATTTTCTGCTCATTACAAACCTAATCATGAAATCCCAAGAGCCCTATAAATCCCTGTTCTAAGTAATTACTAGTTTTGGAATATGGAATGCATATTGATTGCCTACATATGTATTGTTATGTATAGAACTAGGTCTAAACTATTATTTTGCAAAATTTTAGATCATGGATTAGTCATGCTCTGGTTCTAATGTTTGTGAATGTGTGTTAGACTGAACTTTTTCAGCAGGGGAAGTAATAGCAGAATAAGTAATAACAGAGGCAAAGGATTGGGTACCTGGCAAAGGGGAAACAAAATATTAAGGTTCTCTATACACTTTGATGTAGATTCATAAGAGTTTAATAAATTGTTACAAATAGGGTTCCTCAACTTGGTTGGCCAACAAGCTTATAGACCTCCACCTATTCCTCAGAATCCATGCCCAAATATTGGTATACCAATTCCAAATCATAATTGCAATCCTTTAGTTGTGCCAGAACGAGATGGTTGGCAAGATATTATGCACCCTCCTCCCAGACACTCACAAGGATGGCCAAATATTAATAGCCTAAAACAACCTACCTTTCATTCTTGGCCCATCGATTCACTACCACCACCACCTCTTTCACATTGAAATTTGTAGCCTCAATCCCAAGCCTCACATGCCCATCATAAGGCCAAAATCGTTGAGCTTGAAGGAAACTCTGAGGAAGATAAATTAGCAGCATCCAGGTTAAAATCCTCACATGAATCTTCTCATTCAGTCACTTCCCATATGCAAGAGAATGATCAAAAATCTGCTAAGGCAGATTCATCAATTGGAAAAAATGAAAAGGTTGAGAGCAGTCATAGCAAGAGAGGGGCAACCTCTCATAGTAAATATGGTTTCTCGTGATTTCTTTGGCACTTATATATGGACTTGTTTTCACTTTATTTTGGACAACATATCATTTTTGGACAACTCATGTTTATTTTGATAGCTCATGTTTGATAGTATTGTTTTGGACAGCCTTATATTTTACATGCTTCATGTTTGGACAAATTATGAAATGGATAAATTTTGATAAATTGCATAATTTCCACAAGGAGTGACAAGGGGATCTTATGATTATTTCATTTTATACATAATAATGGCATGGATTGTATGATGTGGTGAGATTGATATTTCATGCATTCAAGGTGGAAGATACAAGGATGAAATGGTTTATTCATTCATTAAAGAGAATTAGGGGGTCCCCACTTATTAGTTTTATTTAATACCCTTATCATATTATTATTATTTATTAACTTACTTGACAACTCTCCTATTATCTAACTAATTGTTAGTTAATAAATTAACTAGAATTGGTTGAGTAATTCAACTGCCTTGGAGATATTAAAAGGAGGTAAGTTGGACAAAAGGAGTGGGAGAACACATTGCTCCGATAAGATCTGCTCTTACTTCCAAGTGAGATTTCATTACTACTTCATTCATCTCTGATTTCTAAGCTAAGACACTTCTTGTGATAGTGGGGTCTGTTGAAGGTGATGAAAAGCTAGGACCGAGGAGCATTGAATTATGATATGCTTCCAGGTTGATTGTCTTTTTGATAGTCTGCAGACTTCTTTTGGTTTCTAGATTAATTTCTCAGTGCTAAATAGGATTCTTATGCATAGTCATAACAGAGTGCAAGATGTGGTTGTTGGCTTATCATTCTTGGTCTGATTTGAAGGCACCAGTGGCCTATGTGTGTGTTACCCCAAGCTGTTAGACTTTCATCTGGTCCATACATTGAAAGTATGTGAAGTGTATTGGTAGTTACAGAATGAATGAATAAAATCATTGATGGTTTTGCAACTCTCTTGGTCTTTCTTATTTCTATCAGATTATGTGATTTTTGTTTCTTGTTTAAATTATTATTTAAAAAATCAGACTTATTTATCTTAGTTTACATTCGATAAATGATTAAAAAAATAGTAGTTGGTCTTTAAGTTTATTAACTTGAAGGTTAATTGAATTTGCAATAAGGCTATAAATTAGGGTGATAATCCTGCCTCTCTTGTCTTAGCCAAACAAGATTCGAAAAAATGTTGTGAGGAGGACTTCCATTTCTTTTATTCGACATTTTATTTTGGCGACCATATTGGGGAAGAAGGACTCCATTTTCAGTTCCCTAGTTTGTATTTTGTGTACACTTGTAAATTTATTGTTTATATTTATTGCTTCAATTTATGTTTTTTGTTTGTTTATAGTTTGTATACTTTTTTTTCAGATTCTTCTCTTGACTCGTGATTGTGCCTACTCAAATACATTCGAACCTAAGTAATGGTCTAGAGGACCAAACCAACATTACCCTTACCTTGTTCAATTTCATTCTTGAGACTGCCAATAGTCAGGATTAATTGAATCGTTCTTGGGAAGTTGTTTATGAGGAGACTCAAATTAGGGAACAATGGGATGCCCATCAGAGAATCATTAGAAACCATCCTCTTTATTAATTTCCTAACATGACTGGCTAACCCAACATTAGCACATGTTATGTCCTCTTCCTCCTGTATATCTTGACGAATACGAGGTCGATCACCTGACTTTCCTCTCATTCCCGAAGTATGAAGAAGAAAAGTTGTTCTTCAAGGACAACAACCTAAGATTCACTGGTATTTGTCCGATTCGGCTAGTTCCTCATCCTCTCCGCTTCCTTACGTATTCAAAATGTCAGGCATTAGTAGTGTAACAAGGAATAGTGGTTCTGGAGGTGCCACCAGTAGTTCATCTTCCTCACAACCTTTTGCTTCGACTTCGATCGAGATTATCTATAGCCATGATTTTCTTGTTCAATCTAAGACAAATCCGTCCATGGTCATTAAGAAATATGGATTATTTCAATTTGAGGAAGATGTTACTACTGCACCGTGGCATGTTTCTTCTCCCTTGAAACTTGCGCCCGTGACCAATCCTTTGCCCAAGTTCAAAGATAATTTGCCTAAATTCTCAGGAAACGACATTATTTCCATGGAAGAGCATTTGATTGCTTTTTCAAATGCTTTTCATAACATTGGTGTGAATGCCAATGATACTTGTATGCATTTATTTGTGAATTCTCTAGAAGGAAAAGTTGTGACTAACTTCTTTGATTTGCCTCCGAAAATATTCTCCACCTGGGAGGAGTTGGTCTATTGGTTCAAGTCCACTTTTGGACAACCCAAGAGTCCAGTCGATTGGTTAAAGGAGTACAATAACATTACATATAACAAAGGTGAAACCATTAAGGATTTCAATCTTCGCTTCACCAAGTTATATAATCAAATCTTGGAACTAATCAGACCTCAAAATCAAGTCGCATTCATGCATTACTACAACACCTTACCCTCTTCTTATTGTCACAGATTGGAAGAGAAAGCCATAGATAAAATCGTATCTGCCCTTTAGACTTGTTTGGAGTACGAAGAGCAGCTAGACAGAACTGGTCTTCCTAAGGAGGACTATCCCAAGAAAACTGATATGTCTACCGTTTTGCAACTTATGCTAGACATTAAAAATCGCATGATCTGTTTTGAAAGGAAGGGAATTGCTTCTAATTCCACCATCGATGATTCTACCCAGGCTGCTACTAAAATTTTTGTACGTAATAATTTTCAACCAAAGGCCATATTTCCCAGAGCGTGGTGTAACTTTTGTGAAGAACATCACAAGGAAAGCAGTTGTGAAATCAAGAAAATGTGAGGGATCGGATCTTTGGCAAGAAACAAGATACTACCATTGTTCTCTTAGATTGGACCCGGGAGGATGACATTATGGTAGTTAATACCATAAATAAATTATATGCCAATAAGGGAAAAGTTGATTCTTCCAAGACTACTTCTGCCCCTAGCACATCCACTCAAAATGTTGGCTCACAAACTGCCCACCGTTCTACCAGTCATCAAGTCACCACTCCTTCTTCAAAATATAACATTTTAAGTCAGTTGGCTAACATAAAATTGATGCTAGTCTTTTGGACATGGTAACTGTACCATAACAACGGCAACATCTTAGAGATTTCATGGAGGGTAAAACATCCAACATAGCCAACCTGACGGAAGATTACAATGAAGGGGAATCTCATGTAAATAGGATAGGTGTAAATAACTTTAGGAGATCTTTAAATTACCCCCCTTTTTATATTTTTGTAAATATTTTAGACAAAATAGTCCATCGATGCCTCATTGATGGTGGCTCATGCCCAAGTGTCATGTAAACGATCATTTTGGAAGAGTCGGTCATCTCTTGTACAAATGAGAATGCGAGAAGCATGCTCTCTAATAATAATCAACAATAATCCACGAATGGTGAGATCAAAGATGTAACTTTAGTACTTTGTGCACATTTAGAGATATGCACCACCCTTAACATTAAAGTTATCGATATGCCTGTCAACAATCACTCAATTATTTTGGGAAGAGATTGGAAAGCCCTAAGAGGTGGTTACTTGTCTTTAGATGGGTCACATCTATCTATCCCTAAGGATGGAAAGAACATTATTGTTCTTAGAGAATATCATATCTCACCTTACATTGAGAAAGTTCCTCATCTAAATGTCAATTGCTTTGAGGAAAGCCTAGGTGTTTACTCTATTTTCACAGAAGAAGATGATGTGCCACATGAACAATTTGACTATGTCAACGGAATGTGGCATATGCACTTTGATGGTGCATGCTCCAACGAAGGAAATGGAGCTGGTATTATCCTTTACTCACCCATAGGAAAAATTTACAACTTATCCTTTGGGTTAGAATTTGCTTGCACCAACAACGTTGAAGAGTTTTAAGCCCTACTGTTAGGTATCGAGAATGCTTATAATCTGGGTTGTGGTCATCTTACCATATTTGGTGATTTCGAGCTTGTGGTTAATCTTGCTAGAAAAAATTATAATCCCAATAACAAGCTGATGAAAAGGTACACTCAAGTGGTTTGGGAATTGATTTCAAATATGTTGTCTCTCAACATCACTCACATAAAAAGGGAGCTTAACACAATGGCTGACAGGTTGGCAGTTTTTGCTACCTCTCCTACTCGATAGTTATTATTGCAGCGACCTGATTGCACTTTTATGTCTCTATATCGTTCACATATACATGACAATGTTGAATCATGGTAGGTTTTCAAAAATGATGAGGATATTTGTGCTTTCTTACAAAATGAACCTCTTAAGCCCGAGGAAGTAATTTCTATTGAAGATGATAAGTTTTTGAAGGGATTGACTCCTCTTGAGAGTTCATTTTCAATGAGTTATGTTGGTAAAAAGGAAAATGCTATAGAGGAGGAGTCAAAAATGAAAATTGGAGATATTGTCTCCGCCAACATTGGAACCTCATATGAGCCCAAGATTCCTAAAATAGGAGGCAGTGTTCATAAGAAGAAAAGGGAAAATTCATGGACTTATTCTGTGAATTCAAGGATGTCTTTGCTTGGTCATATGATTATCTTCGTGGTTTTGATCCCAACGTCATCCAACATGCCATTCCTATCAAGGAAGGGGTGAAGCCAGTAAGACAGAGACAAAGACCTGTAAACCATGTCCTCGAAGCTACTATCAGAAAGGAAGTTGAAAAATTACTAAAAGCTCAAATCATCTTTCCAGTAAAGTATTTTGAATGGGTCTCAAATCTGGTTCTTGTACGGAAGAAAACTGGTGAGATCAGGTTATGTGTTGACTTTCGTGCTTTAAATAGAGATAGTGTTAACGATAACTTTATGCTTCCTAACATGGAGATGATCCTACAATAGGTAGTTGGGTCTCAAATAATGTCCCTACTTGACATTTTTTTTGGTACAATCAAATTAGAGTCAAGAGGGTTGATAAATACAAAACAACATTCACCACCAAATGGGGCACCTTTGCCTACGAACGCATGCCTTTTGGCTTGTCTAACTCATGTGCCACATTCTAGAGAGCTATGCAAATAGATTTGGATGATTTGATCAGTAAGATAATTCAGGTTTATCTTGATGACTTAACTGTTTATTCTAAAAACCGGTCAAATCATTTTAGTCATCTTAGGAAAGTCTTTTTGTGTTGCAAAAAATTTGGTATGTCATTGAATCCTTTTTAATCTATTTTCGGAGTTATTCAAGGCAAACTACTTGGTCATATTGTTTCTTATTGTGGTATTAGTATTGAACCTGAGAGAGTTGTCGTGATTATCAACCTCCATGTTCCTACCTCTAAGCAAAGTGTTCATGCTTTCATGGGCACCATTAACTTTGTTAGGAGGCTTGTTCTTGACTTCACTGTGATGGTTAAACTCAGTCATAATTTTTTGAAATAGGATAGAACCTTCTCTTGGACTGATGCGGTAGAAAATGATTTTACATGAATCAACAAGCCAATCAGCACTGCACCAGTTTTAGCCAAGCCTAATTTTAATAAATACTTCATCATCTATACCAATTCCACAGAAGAGGCAATTTCTGCCATTCTTCTGCAAGTTGATGACCAAAATCAGAAAAATCCTATAGCCTATATGAGTCAAAGTTTATCAAATGACGAGATGAAATAAACTTTAATTGAAAAACACACTTTCACCTTGGTAAAATCTATAGGAAAGTTCAATGTAATACCCATGTTTCCCCCAACTTGTAAATATAACCATAACTTGCCAAAAGATTGTGGCGAACTAAACATGTGTGAATGTTGGATTTGGTGAACGTTTTGTTTTAAAAGGTAATGTATGTATTTATGTTATTAATTAAAAATGGATAGTGTTGCATAATTGTTGAAAGGGAGGGGGTTCCAAGATAGATCATGATGCTACGAGAGAGAGATGGTGAGGGAAACCAGAAATGGTTGAGATGACCCCCACCAAACCAGTACCTTGTTGGATTTAAGTGCTCAATGATCCGGATTTATGTAGGAACACAATGAAATACAGAAATACACATAAACACAGAGATGCAGCGGAAATAAGACTTCATTTCATTAATAACAAATGACTGAAATATGCTTAAAGATAAAATGGAAATAAACTAGCTAGGGCGTTGGTAGCTTATCTTTGAGAAGAGATGTGGCGGCTACTGGCCTCTGAACTGTGTTACAATGAGGCTCGAAGGCCTATTATTATTGAGAAACAATGGAAAACCCTAAACATCCAAAGACCTAACCCTAGGAG